>CM033650.1:51074291-51218181 GCA_019512145.1 Engystomops pustulosus
AATGACAATGAGTTCACTGTACTCATCAATGGCTCCACAGTCACCAGATCTCAATCCAATAGAGCATCTTTGGGTGTGGTGAACGGGAGATTTCGCATCAATGTTGCATCCGACAAATCTGCGGCAACTGTGTGATGCCATCATGTCAATATGACCAAAATCTCTGAGGAATGCTTCCAGCACCTTTGAATCTATGCCACGAAGAATTCAGGCATTTCGAAGGACAAAAGGGGGTCCAACCCGTTACGTAGCATGGTGTCCTAATAAAGTGCCGGAGTATGTATATATTAACTTTCAACTGGTGCTCCTGCGACCCATATCGCAGTTCGCCTGCACCTGCGCCTCCCTGTGCTCCCCCTTCCCTACAGCAAGCCTCACTCACCTCTCCATGTTACCACCGCGGTCTCCTCGCTCCGGCGCACGTGCCGCGTTCTGAGACTTAAAGTGCTAGCGTGGTGATAATTCCTGTTAAATTCCTGGCGCCTTGTTGTGTCCCCTACCAGATCTTCGTGCTTGTGCCTTAGAGAAAGCTTCTCTGATGGTCCCTTGCATTTATTGTGATTTCCTGTGGTGACTCGTTCTGTCCTGACTTCACCTTGCTGCCAGCCGTGATCTTCTGATCCCGTTCTGGCCTGTCCGACCTTGGCCGGACAATGACTCCGTGCCTGCCTTCTGGTCTGTACCTTCTGATTCTGGCCCTGATTGGCAACTGCTGCAGACAAGTCGTGTGCCTGTGAGGAACCTGGTGGTACCACCCGCAGGTAAACAACCCGCTGAGGCTTCAGTGAAAACTGGGTGCCACTTAGATCAGCTCCCAGGTGTTGGCTTACTTCATCGTTCCGTGGTCATGTAGGTCCAACTACCCCGTTCCGACAGTTACCCTCATATCTATATCTTTGTGCATTTTACAGTGTGTCTGATGAGAACGGTTATGACTAGAGATGGGCTAATTGTTGAAATTCGGTTCGACCTGATTCGATGAATTTTCGAAAAACAGGTCGGTTTCCTGGGTGCGATAGCCTGTAGGGTGTTTAGACACGTTTGGCCATGCTCAAATATGCAAGCGAGCGTGGTTTGGTCTTCAAATCACGTTCAACTCTTTTAATTTCCATATGCACTACAAGGCCCACTTAACACAAATAGGGAAGCGGAATGCAGCTTGACAGGGTACCGTCTGATGCCAGCTCGAAAGGACTGAGCTGAGGGCCAAGATCCACAATCAACTCAAAGAGTTGCACTCTTTTTACACTGACATCAGATGATCCCTAGATTAAAACAGAACCTATTCTGTTAAAAACGGGATACATGTGAAAACCCCCCAGAAGATTGTTGAGGGTGTCGATGTAATTTTGCATGACGTCACTGATCAGTTATTGCCCTTCATTTCATCCGTAAGTGGTCCACTTTCAGTCGGTCAATAATCCATCATATTCTTAAGGCAAAAACAAATAGGAGTGGGATCCAAAACAGACGATGACCTATTTCCATTCCTGGTCTGTATCCACTACTGCTTTTGGCTATCAATCCTGAGGCTTTTCATTCCTTTCATGAAGGATGAAGAAGGGGGGGAAAACCAAACATAGTGGCATGTCCATAAGTGGGGGAGGGTGAAAACAAGCATTATGGAATCATAGGTTTTTCCAGGGAGACAGCCCTGGCAGTCCAGTCGGCAGGCAGCATGAGTAGGCAAAGTGGCACAATTACAAAGTATGAGGTGGCTGAAACTGGTAGGCCACTGAGTGGCACATGACAGAGTGTGTAGGTGGCGGCAGCAGCACAATGAGCCCAAAAGTGGACCAATGACAGTGTGGAGTGCACTCCCTTGTATTGGGCACAGAGTGCAACAACCGAGGTGTAGGAGGTCACAACTGTAGGGGCAACAGAGTGGCCCAATCGTTTATTGGGTGGACAAGAAACAGTAGACCACAGAGTGGCACAATGACAGGAGTGTGGAGGTTCGGTCGCAGCAACCACAGAGTATGGCACCTACGAGTGTGCAATGGCGCAACGTAACGTCAATATATGTGAAGTGGGCTGACATTTCAAGTCTTTTGGATAGATGGTGGGAGGCAGATTGAGCAAGTGGCAGCAGATGGTGTTGCATCAGGCGCTTGACAGCATCAGAATAGTGCGGTAATGAGCATTAGACTCATTTCTCACTGTTTGGGGGAGGCATCATGGCTGATCTAATATGATGCATAAGGCATGGTGAGAAATGGAAATCTGGCCGATCCAGCTGTAATCATCTTGCCACAGGGTCATCACTCCACACTTACGGGTGGACAAGCCAGGTTCTCCTTGGGTTAACGATTGCCTGCTGCACTGAAGTACCTGCTCCTGATGCCACACTACTGGGCGTGCAGGACAAGCTTCTCTTACTGCAAAACTCGCAAGATGCGGCCACGCATCAAGTTTTGGCTGACGCAGTAGTCCACGGGGATCCTACCTGGGGTGGTACAGGCTGTCCAAGTAGGTCGGCTCCATGTCCTGCTGCTGCTGGTGATGGCTAACCCTCCTCCACTAGGCGGGTGAAGGAAGTTGGAGACACCAACTAAAGCTGCTATGGAGACTGCTACTGCTCCTAGCCCCCCCCACCCAATCTCCCCACAGCAGCCGTGGCAGTATAAATGAGTGATCACTGCCAGAATCCATCCCGGTCAGGACATGACAGAGGATGGATAATAGTGACCAAAGGCAGCGGCCAAACTGTCTTTTCGTATTTCTCTATAGTACTGCAGTTGTTCCTCCCTCATCAGCTGGAAAACAGTCTCCCATGTTATGAACGGGGTAGCGAGGATCCAGAGATTTTTATTTTGGGTGGAGAGCTGAAACTCATCCCTATGCCGTTTGATATTCGTCTTCCTAGATTAGGCAAAGCAGCATGCTACGGGCCATCGTGCCAAGTGTTCTGAGGGACTCCCAGCTTCCGTGTATATGCACGGGTGCTTCATGGGTCATCTGCCTCGTCTTCTACCTCCCTCTGGTTGTCCTAGCTCCTCCTCTCTTGTCACCTGATGGAAGAAAAAACAACTTGGAATATCACAAGACTTCTCTTGTGCTTCAATGCCCTCCTCTTCCTTCTCCTTCCAGTTCGCCCCCACTGGACTCGTGGCCATGAGATGTAGTCCGCCACTTCTCCAGTGCTCTGACCAGAAAGATTTGCAGCAACAATGATTGTCCAGTACATGCAAGCCGGTTGGAAATGAACGTTATTCTCCCACAGTCCGACGACTGAAAATAAGTGGCCTCTTCAATGGACATGAGCAAACGGCATGTCACACATGAGCTGCAGGTGGCTGACCGAGAAACCAATCAACAACCTTTGGGGTGTTTATCAACAAGTGCCTAGATGACAACAAGCGTTCTGGCGTCACTCCTGTGCTGCACTGTGCTCTCACTGGCCACCTCTGTGTGACATATTCGTTATCAAATATGTGATTTGACCAAGATCTCTTTATCTAACCAGAAAAAACTTGGGTATACGAAGCACGACTGACACACCTGGATAGGAGGCAAAAATCACTACGAAGTATGTGGTTTTACAACAATATTCTTTCTATTCACTTTAGCAACAAAAAAAGAACTGCATTGGTTTACGAGATCCTCACAAAATGGACACCCTGGGATTGGAGCAGAAATCATCTCAAAAAATTTTGGATTTTACAACACATGTTCTACACATACAGCAGACAAAAAGAAGTGCTTATTTGGGGCTAAGATTCCCCACCAATGGACACCCCTTGGCGCAAAATCACTACAGCACAGTACAGCAAAACAGCTAGACTCTACAGACAGCACATGCAGTGTAAATGCCGAGATTAAATGGCCATTGTAGTAAAAGGATAAAGAAAAAAAACCTTGTTCCCAAAGCATTGTAACTTAGATTCGTGTGATTAATCGAACCAAGTTGTGCCCGAATTCGGACCAAATTCCACTTTGTTTAGAATCGATTTCACTCCATCTCTACTTATGACCAAAACTCACACAGTTTTTGTATATGGTGTTTAGCTATACCTATAATAAATGAAGCAAACATTCCTTAAAAAATATTGCATCAATGTGGACTAGAATTTCATGTTGACTACTTCATGGGATTGAGACCCTATCCCAAAGAACCTGCAATAACAAGATTGGTGTGCAGATAGCTCCCAATTAATTAGCTTTGGGGTGATTGTACCTGTGATAAATTAATGACCTGCATATTGTCTTGTGGGGTTGTCGTCACATTGGGTATGCTTAGAATAGTCTGGGTGGGGGCTTCGTTGTAGCACACCCCCCATGCGTTTATTTGGCTTATCCCTGCAACTCTGCAGAGGTATTGCACTTGATTGCGAAAAGCATGTGTCATCACTATTTGCTACTAAACTTTGATGCTGCCTCTTCCCGCCTCCACCTCTCCGTGCTGTCTGCCCTCTCCCCTCTCCCTCCTCGTCCTCCTTATACTGGCCTCTCTGTGTCAGTATTATATGATTCATAGATGATCCACTACTAACTAGAAATCACGGGATTCATTGGCGGATCATAGCTTTATATCCTCCTTAAACTCATTCTGAACAAATTGAGAATGTTTCTGAATTTCACTGTAACTTGTGAAGTTCTCTCAACAAGCCAGCAGTAGAAGTTGTTTCTCTTTTTAGTATATTCGTGGTCTGTTGAAGAGTAGCTATGCATTTTTTCCAACCCTAGACTTATACTCAGTCAATAAAGGTTTATCCCCAGTTTTTTGTGGTAAAAATTGGTTCATTGGCTAATACTCCTGATCAAACTATATCTCAGTATAGATCAGTTTTACCTTCCTACCACCACATTTTACACAGACTCATAAACTGTTTGTTTTAATACCTGAAATTTCCTTTTAAGTGCCTCTAATACAAGTTATTCAATATTGTAATATATTATATATTGCCTATTATTTTCTGCAACAAGTTTGTAATACAAAATATAGCTTTATTCAGTAGTGGATCAATGTAATCATGTCAATTTTCATGATTATTTTTCAGGTACTTGACCATTTCGTTGTTTTTGCCTGAACATTGGTTTTATCTAGGTAGTCTTAGGTGTGTCCTCTTAGCAGTACCAGTGCAAAACAATGTAGAAAAGTACTGAGTTTAGGACTGTTGGCTACAAGGCTGAATTTCAAATTGTAGATAGATAAAGTGCGTAAAATTGAGTGCCAAATTTTGATCAATAAGATTGATGACATGTATTCTGTTGTCACTGAAGATCATCCCAAGATCTGGAAGCAGGAGAAAGTAACAGTCAATAAACCTTCATAACAGTCAAGTGATGCTGGACTAATGAAAAGAATTTTGTTGACCACAAGAAAAATCCCGTAGGTACAAAAACTGTTAAGCTGCTAGTGTGAGGAAATAACCCGCAGCTACAAGTAAAGATGCTGACATGGTTGGAAGAAGGAAACAAAAGAAAGCGAAGAATTTCCCTCGAGCAGAGGCTATCGAGCTCCCCCCGCTCAAACCCCAAAACATTGCAAAGGTTGTGAATGCACAAACACCACCACGGTATCTGAAGCGACCCTTAGACTAACATAATAATTACTGCAGAGATTTCTTTTCACTGTTGCTAGAATGTAATATGTTCTGAAAATCTGGCCCATATAGTACAATGCGTCTTCTAAATAAAGTGTACAAAATAGGGGTTTAAAGCGGGATCATAATCGGGTGCATTCGTTAGACTCGATAGTCCTGGGAGACCATTCAAGATGCGGTGGATTTTTAAGAATGAGCGGGGACAGTACATTCACTCCCTGAAAAAGGGGGAGACTGCGGTCCCTGTTTGTGGAGATTTTAAAAACAAAATTTATACCATAAACAACTCCAAAAACAAAGGTGACACAAACAAATGATTGACACAGAAACTTGCCTCGGTGTTTATCTCTGCCACACTTAAGTCTACAATCGGTTGGCGCTAGAAACTTGCAAGGAGTATCTCTGATATGGGAGTAGTCAGCTGACTTGGAAAGATTAATATAAACTACTCATACTGACACGCCTTCTCCTTATAAGAAATACAATGTACCTGTATTAAAGCAATACCACTGAAGCCAAAAGAGCAGGGTGATGGTCATCAAGGCTGCTGAGAATTCCCTAAAACTACATAGAATAGAATACGGTAGAACAGCCATTTTATTTTATTCCGGCAGGATGAATTTTTGGTACAGCATCAACTTTCCTTTCATATACAATTTGGTATCAGATACAATACATATCAATATACATCCACAAATTTGGGATTTGGGAACGGGGCGGCGGGGACCGTTGTTGCTTGGAGGTTGGGGACTATAGGTCAGCGCTTTTTGCCACCAAGCTGGTTGTAAAGTTAAAAGCTGTTTGGAATTTTGTCACATTGTAATGCGTTGTCCAAATTGGTCAGACATCTATCTGCCACACCATTGTGGATGGATGTTGGATTTTCCTTTACTGTAATTCATTGAAAGAAGAAAAACTGGGGAGAGACCAACAGAATTAAAACATCAGTTTATACTGAGGCCTGTGTGTGTCATGATGTAAAAAAGGATATTGATATTAAGCCTTGTTGGCATCCCCTGTTTTTGACTGTCAGGCAATTAAATAAGTGCTTTTATATGTGAGACCCCGTTCTTTATGGAATATCACTTATTAGAGGATGAGCGAAATACTCGTCCGAGCTGTGATGTCTCTTCTGAGCATTAGCGTACTCGAAACTGCCTGGGTTGCTACGGACGATATACCATGACTTTTTACCAGCCCGCAGATCGGAGAAAAGAGCTCCCGCCGTTTCTGCTTTTTTGGCGGCCAGAAAAGAATAGCAATCACACGACCAGGAGATCTTCGCACCCACCAGCGATGACGGTAGGTACCCTAGGCGGCGCTCGATAGCAGTGGTGGTCTGGCCAGATCAGGTGACCTGGGCATAGACTAGCCGCTAGGCCCGAGCTGTGACTCGGAGTCATTCTGTTTGGATCGCTAGGGAGAGAGCTGCTGCTGGTCAGGGAAAGCTTTAGGGTTGTTCTTTAGCATACGTGTTAGGTCAGGAGTGATTCACACAAGAACCCAACAGCCCTTCTTAGGGCTAAATAACGGATACTTTTTTTGTTGTTGTTCTTTGGCTGGGCTGCGTGGCACTATAGGAACAGAGTAACATATTGTGGAGGTAACTTTGCAGGGGACTTGCCCTCCGTTGGTTTAGCTCTTAGTGACACACTATCCACTAAAACACCAAGTTGGAAAATATTAGGGTTGGTTCAATTAGGCACAGTCTGCCCAGTTTCTTTTATTTAGTTTATTTTTTCAAATACAGCGTCTCTCATTCAGTGGTGCTTTCAACTTGCTAGAAAATAGCCAACGAAATCAAACGCCACTGATTACGCCACAATACACTTAGTATATATTTTATTCTGGTTGATCTGAAAAAAAATGTTGGGGCTGTACTTGCTGCAGTGCACTATACAGCCAATTGTGAGGAATTTTGGAGTGAACTTTGCGAAACGCTGTGTTTACGCTTAGTGAGACAATAGTCATCGAAAGGACCAAGTGGGAAAAATTTTATAGTGGGTTGTTTTCAATTAGGCACGTTGCATGCATTCCTTTTTTATTACGTTTATTTTTTCATAACCAGCCGTATCTCAGATCAGTGTGCTTTCATAACTTGGCTAGAAATAGCACAAGGAGAATTCCACACGCTTACTCTTACGCCTACAAATAGCGTTATTATTGTGATTTGCTGGTTGATGCGCTGTGGGCCTAGTCCTGTGATAGTGCATATACTAGCCAATTGTGAGAATTTGCCGGAGTGAGACTTTCGCCGCTGTGTTTAGTCGCTTAGTGACGCAATATCCACGCAAAGACGAAGTGGATAATGTATTGGGTTGGATTCAATTAGACAGTCTGGCAGTTTTCGTTATTTTACTGATTTTTTCTCATAAACTCAGCGTCATCTCATCAGTGTGCTTTCATACTTGGGTTAGAAAAATAGCCAAAGAGAAGCCAAACGGTTAGCTTAACGGCCTACAATAGCGTATATATCTTTTAGTTCTGGGATTGAATTGTGGTGGACTGTCTCTGCTGCAGTGGCATATCTACCAATTGTGAGGAATTTGGTGATACTTGCGACCGCTGTGTTCAGTCGCGTATAGGGGGTCATTTACTAAGGGCCCGATTCGCATCATGATGCATCCGAACAAAATCTGCGGCAACCAGATGGTGTGCCATCAATTTCAATATGGACGCAAAATCTCTGAAGGAAGTGCTTCCAGCACCTTGTTGAATCTATGCCACGAAGAATTCAGGCAGTTCCGAAGGCAAAAGGGGGTCCAACCCGTTACTAGCATGGTGTACCTAATAAAGTGGCCGGTGAGTATGTATATATTACTTTCACTGGTGCTCCTGCGACCCATATCGCAGTTCGCACCTGCACCTGCGCCTCCCTGTGCTCCCCCTTCCCTACAGCAGCCTCACTCACCTCTCCATGTTCCACCGGCGGTCTCCTCGCTCCGGCGCACGTGCCGGCGTTCTGAGACTTAAAGTGCTAGCGTGCTGATAATTCCTGTTAAATTCCTGGCGCCTTGTTGTGTCCCCTACCAGATCTTCGTGCCTTGTGCCTTAGAGAAAGCTTCTTCCTGATGTCCCTTGCATTTATTGTGATTTCCTGTGGTGACCTCGGTTCTGTTCCTGACTTCACTCCTTTGCTGCCAGCCGTGATCTTCTGATCCCGTTCTGCCTGTCCTGACCTTCTGCCTGACAATGACTCCGTGCCTGCCTTCTGATTCTGTACCTTCTGATTCTGTGCCTGATTGGCAACTGCTGCAGACAAAGTCGTGCCTGTGGAGGAACCTGGTGGTACCACGCCGCAGTAAAACCAACCCGCTGAGGGCTCTAGTGAAAACTGGGTGCCACTTAGACTCAGCTCCCAGGTGTTGGCTTACTTCATCGTTCACGGTGGTCCTGTAGGTCCACTACCCCTGGTTCCTGACAGTTACCTCATATCTATATCTTTGTGCATTTTTACAGTGTGTCTGATGAGAACGGGTTATGACTAGAGATGGGCTAATTTGTTGAAATTCGGTTCGACCTGATTCGATGAATTTTTCGAAAAAACAGGTGTTTCCTGGGTGCAGATAGCCTGTAGGGTGTCTTAGAACGTTGTGCCATGCTCAAATATGCATAGGGAGCGTGGTTTGGTCTTCAAATCACTTCACTCTTTAATTCCATATGCACTTACAAAGGCCAACTTCACCAAATAAGGGAAGCGGGAATGCAGCTTGACAAGGTACCGTCTGTGCCAGCTCGAAAGGACTGAGCTGAGGGCCAAGATCCCACAATAACATCAAAGAGTTCACTCTTTTTACACTGACATCAGATGATTCCCTAGATTACAACATAACCTATTCTGTTAAACGGGGATACATGTAGAAACCCCCCAGAAGAGTGTTGAGGGTGTCGGTAGTAATTTTGCATTGACGTCACTGATCATTATGCCCTTCATTTCATCCGTCAGTGTCCACTTTCAGTCGGTCAATAATCCATCAGTATTGCTTAAGGCAAAAACAAATAGGAGTGGATCCAAAACAGAGATGACATATTTACATGTCCTGCGTTCTGTATCCACTCCTGCTTTTGGCTATCAATCCTGAGGCTTTTCATTCCTTCTGACAGATGAAATGAAGGGGAAAACCAAACATAGTGGCAGTGTCATAGAGTGGGGGAGGGTGAAAACAGCATTATGGGAATCATAGGTTTTTCCAGGGAGACAGCCCTGGCAGTCCAGTCGGCAGCAGCATGAGTAGGCAAAGTGGCACAATTACAAATTATGGAGGTGGCTGAAACATGGTAGGCCACTGAGTGGCACAATGACAGAGTGTGTAGGTGGCGGCAGCAGCAGCAGGAGCCCACAAAGTGGCACAATGACAGAGTGTGGAGGTGGCAGCAACCTGGTAGGCTACAGAGTGGCACAATGACAGAGTGTGGAGGTGGCAGCAACCTGGTAGGCCACAGAGTGGCACAATGACAGAGTGTGGAGGTGGCGTCAGCAGCAAGAGCCCACAGAGTGGCACCATGACAGAGTGTGGAATTGGCAGCAACCTGGTAGGCCACAGAGTGGCACAATGATATAGTGTGAAGGTGGCTGACAATTCAAGTCTTTGGTAAAGATGGTGGGAGGCAGATGGAGCAAGTGGCAGCAGATGTGTGGCATCAGGCCGGTGACAGCATCAGAATAGTGGCAGGTAATGAGAATTCAGACTCATTTCTCAATGTTTGGGGGAGGCATCATGGCTGATCTAATCTGATGCATAAGGCATTGGTGAGAAAATGAAATCCTGGCCGATCCAAGCTTGATTCATCTTGCCACAGGTCAGTCACTCCACATTACGGGTGGACAAGCAGGTTCTCCTTGGGTTAACGATTGCCCTGCTGCACTGAAGACCTGCTCTGATGCCACACTACTGGCCGTGCAGGACAGCTTCTCTACTGCAAACTCTGCAAGATGCGGCCACGCATCAAGTTTGGCTGACCAGTAGTCCAGGGGATCCTCTACCTGGGGTGGTAAAGTGCTGTCCAAGTAGGGTCTGCTCCATGTCCTGCTGCTGCTGGTGATGGCTACCCTCCTCACTAGGCGGGTGAAGGAAGTTGGAGACACCAGACTTAAGCTGCTGCTGATGGAGCTGCTACTGCTCCTAGCCCCCCCCCCCCAATCTCCCCACAGCAGCCGTGGCAGTAGTACATGAGTGATCACTGCCAGAAATCCCCGGTCAGACCTGACAGAGGATGGATAATAGTGCACAAAGGCAGCGGCCAACTGTCTTTTCAGTATTTCTCTATAGTACGCCAGTTGTTCCTCCCTCTCAGCAGCTGGAAAAAAGTCTCCCATTTTTGAACGGTAGCGAGGATCCAAGAGGGTGGAGAGCTGAAACTCATCCCTATGCCGAATGTTGACTATTCGTCTGTCACTAGTTAGGCAAAGCAGCATGCTACGGGCCATCTGTGCAAGTGATTCTGAGGGACTCCCAGCTTCCAGTGTATATTGCCACGGTGCTTCTGGGTCATCTGCCTCGTCTTCTACCTCCTCTGGATGCTCCTGCTCCTCCTCTCTTGTCACCTGAGTGGAAAAAACACTGATATCACAAGACTCTGCTTGTGCTCCAATGCCCTCCTCTTCCTTCTCCTCCAGTTCAGCGCCCCCACTGGACTCATGTGGCCATGAGATGTAGTCGCCACTTCTCCAGTGCTCTGACCAGAAAGATTTTGCAGCATGAGTTCCAGGACATGAAGCAGTGGAATGACGTTATTCTTCCCACAGTCCTGACGACTGACAAATAACGTGGCCTCTTCAATGGACCTGAGCAAACGGCAGGTGTCACACATGAGCTGCCAGTGGCTGACCGAGTAAACCAATCAACAACCTTTGGGTTGTTTATCAACACAGTGCCTCTAGATGACAACAGCCGTTCTGGCGTCACTCCTGTGCTGCGACCTGTGCCTGCTCAACCTGCCACCTCTCTGTGTGACATATTAGTTAATCAACTATGTTGATTTGACACAGATCTACTTTATCTACCAGAAAAAACTTGGGGTATACAGAAGCACGACTGACACCCTGGGATAGGAGCAAAAATCACTACAGAAAGTATGTGGATTTTACACAGATTTCTTTCTATTCACTTTAGCAACAAAAAAGAACTGCAATTTGGGTTATACAGATCCCACAAAATGGACACCCTGGGATTGGAGCAGAAATCACTCCAAAAAGTATTTGGATTTTACACAGATTTCTACACATAGCAACAAAAAAGAAGTGCTATTTGGGGTATACAGATCCCCCAAAATGGACACCCTTGGAGCAAAATCACTACAGCACAGTACAGTACAAACAGCTAGACTCTACAGACAGCACATGCAGTGTGAAATGCCGAGATTTAAAATGGCCATTTTAGTAATAAAGGAGAAATAAAAAAAACCTTGTTCCCACGAAGCAATGTAAACTTAGGATTCGTGATTAATCGAATTTGCCCTGAAATTCGGACCAAATTCCACTTTGTTAGAATCGATTCACCCATCTCTACTTATGACCAAAACGTCACACAATTTTGTATATTTGTTAGCTATACCTATAATAAATGAAGAATCTAAAATATTGCATCAGTGTGACTAGATTTCATGTTGACTACTTCAATGGGATTGAGACCCTATCCAAAGCACCTGAAATAACAAGATTGGTGTGCAGCATAGCTCCAATAATTAGCTTTGGTTGATTGACGCTGTGATAAATTAATGACCTGCATATTGTCTTTGGGGTTGTCGAGTCACAATTGGGTATGTCTAGTATAGTCTGGGGGGCTTGTGTAGCTACTACCCCCCATAGCTTTTATTTGGCTTCATCCCTGCACTCTGGCAGTAGGTATTGCATTATTGCTAAAAGCATGTGTCATCACTATTTTGACTACTAGAACTTTTGATGCTGCCTCTTCCTCGACCTCCACCTCCGTTGTTGCTCCCTCTCCCTCCTCGTCCTCCTTTATCTGGCCTCTCTGTGTCAGATTTATTGTATTCAGTAGATGATTCACTGACTAACTAGAAATCACGGGGATCATTGGCGGATCATATGCTTTATCCTCCTTAAACTCATTCTAACAAATTGAGAATGTTTCTGATTTTCTATGTAACTTGTGAATTTCTCAACAGCCAGCAGTAGAATTTTTTCTTTTTTAGTATATTCTGTGTCTGTTGCACAGAGTAGCTACTGCATTTTCCACCCTAGACTTATACTCCAGTCAATAAGTTATCCCAGTTTTTTTGTGGTAAAATTGGGTTCCTTGGCTAATACTCGTGTCAACTTATACTCAAGTATATACAGTATTTACCACCACATTTACACAGCTCATTAAACTGTTTTGTTTTAATACCTGAATTTTCCTTTTACGTGCCTCATTAATACAAGTTATTTCAATATATGTATATATATTATATATGCCATAGTATTTTCTGCAACAAGCTTTGTAATACAAAATATAGCCATTTATCAGAGTGATCAATGTAATCATGTCATTTTCATGATTTATTTTTCAGGTACTTGACCATTTCTTTGGTTTTGCCTGAACATTGGTTTTATCTAGGTAGTCTTAGGTGGTCCCTTTAGCAAGTCCAGTGCAAAACAATGTAGAAAATATCTGATGTAGGACTGTGGCTACAAGGCTGAATTTCAAATTGTAGAATAGATAAAGTTGCGTAAAATTGAGTGCCAAAGTTTTGATCAAAGAAGATGACATGTATTCTGTTGTCCTGAAGATCATCCCAAGATTCTGGAAGCAGAAGAAGTAACAGTCAATAAACCTTCTATAACAGTCAAGTGATTCTGGACTAAATGAAAAAGAATTTTGTTGACCTACAAGAAAATCCCTTAGGTTACAAAAACTTCTTAAGCTCGCTATGTGAGGAAATAATCCAGCAGCTACAATGTAAAGCTGTACATGGTTGAAGTGAAAACAAAACGAAAGGAAGAATTTCCTCCACTGAGGCAGAGCCTCTTCCCCCGCTCAAACCCCAAAACATTGCAAAGGTTGTGAATCACAAACCACCACGGTCATCTGAAGCGACCCTTAGACTAACATAATAATACTGCAGAGATTCTTTCACTGTTGATAGAATGTAATATGTGTCTGAAAATCTGGCCCAGATATACTAATGCTGTCTATCTTAAATGTGACAAAATAGGGGTTAAAGCTGGATCATAAATCTGGTGCATCTTTAGACTCGATAGTCTGGGAAGACCATTCAAGATGCGGTGTATTTTTAAAGAAGAGTGGGACAGTACATTCACTCCCTGAAAAAGGGGAGCTGGGTCACTGTTGTATGTGAGGATTTTAAACAAAATTTATATCCATAAACTAACTCCAAAAAACAAAGGTGACACAAAAAATGATGACACAGAACTGCCTCGGTTTATCTCTGCCACTCTTAATTCTACAATCGGTTTGGCGCATAGCAGCACTTGCAAGGAGATCTCTGATATGGGAGGTAGTCAGCTTGACTTAGGAAAGATTAATATAAACTACTCCATAACTGACAGAGCCTTCTCCTTATAGAAAGACAATTACCTGTATAATAGCAATACAACTGAGCCAAAAGAGCAGGTGATGGTCATCAATGCTGCTGAGAATTCCCTAAAACTACATAGAATAGAATAGAGTAGAACAGCATTTTATTTATTCAGGCAGGATAATTATTTTGTACAGCACAGTTCCTTTCATATTACAATTTGTATCAGATACAATACATATCAATATACATTCACACAAATTTGGGATTTGGGAACGGGGCAGGGGGGACAGTGGTTGCTTGGGAGGTTGGAGACTAGGTCAGCGCTTTTTACTAGCCACAAGCTGGTTGTAAAGTTCAAAAGCTTTTGGAATTTTTTGTCACATTGTAATGCGTTGTCAAATTTGGTCAGACATCTATCCTGCCACACCATTGTGGATGGATGTTGGAATTTTCCTACTGTATTCATTGAAAGAAGAAAAACTGGGAGACTCAACAGAATAAAACATCAGTTTTACTGAAGGCCTCTGTGTGCATGATGTAAAAAAAGGAATTATTATTAAGGCCTTGTCTGGCATTCCCCTGTTTGACTGCAGGCAATTTAATAAAGCTGCTTTTTTATACTGGTGAGTACCCCTGTTCTTTCATGGAATATCACATTATTAGAGATGAGCGAACATACTCGTCCGAGCTTGATGCTCGTTCGAGCATTAGCGTACTCGAAACTGCTCGTTGCTCGGACGAATACTTCGCCCGCTCGAGAAAATGGCAGCTCCCGCCGTTTTGCTTTTTGGCGGCCAGAAACAGAGCCAATCACAAGCCAGGAGACTCTGCACTCCACCCAGCATGACGTGGTACCCTTACACGTCGATAGCAGTGGTTGGCTGGCCAGATCAGGTGACCCTGGGATAGACTAGCCGCTGCCCGCGCTGCTCGGATCATTCTGTGTCTGGATGCCGCTAGGGAGAGAGCTGCTGCTGGTCAGGGAAAGCGTTAGGGTGTTCTATTAGGGCACCTCGCGATAAATAAGGGGGGTTTTGGGTTGCAGTTTGGGCACTCGGCTGCTAAAAGGTTCGCCATCACTGATATATGGTCTCCAGGGCTTCACCAGACACAAGCTCTTTATTTAATTAAATTAAATAAAGTTTTGCCCAGGCTGAGATTCGAACCTGGGACCCTCTGCACTGCCAGTGTTACACTGTGACACAGACTAATGCACTGATATATAGAGAGGGATCTTCTCAGAGATTATTATTGTAATTATTGAGACTATTATTATTATAAGCATAAGAGGAACAAGAAAAAGCCAATGTGGCTAACTAGTCTTGTAAGGAAAGCAATAAGCGAGAAAGATAGTGTTTAAGGTGCTAAAACGTGAAGGTAGCGATGAGGCATTACAGGATTATGGAGAGAAAAATAAATCCTGTAAAAAGATAAGAAACTAGAAACGGAGAGTGTGGGCCCTCTTCGGAATAACATGGGGGTCATGGTGGAAGTAGATGAGGAAAAGGCCAATCTACTGAATATCACCTTCCCGACTGTCTTTACCCAGGAAAATCCCCTGGTGGAAGACACAATGAGGAATAATGTAAATTCTCTTTGGAGTGTCAAGAGTTTAACCCAGGAAGAGGTACGGCGCCGCCTCAAAACCACTAAGATAGATAAATCACTGGGGCCAGATGGCATACACCCCCGGGTTTGCATGAACTATGTGCCATGATAGACAGACCGTTATTTTTAATATTTGAAGATTCACTGAGGACTGGTTATGTTCCACAGGACTGGCGCATAGCAAATGTGGTACCAATATACAAAAAAGGATCAAAAAGCGATCCTGGAAACGACAGACCTGTGAGTCTAACTTCTGTGGTGGGGAAAATATTTGAGGGGTTTGTTAGAGATGCTATCCTGGAGTATTTCACTGTGCACAACCTTATAACCCAGCGTCAGCATGGGTTTATGAGAGATCGGTCCTGTCAGACTAATCTGACTGTCAGACTGGACTTTGGGGACGCTGTGGATGTTGTATATCTGGACTTTTCAAAGGCATTTGACACCGTGCCACATAAAAGGTTGGTATGTGCAGAGCCTTGGTCCCCTTGAAAAATGCTCGAGTCTCCCATTGACCTCAATGGGGCTCGTTATTCGAGACGAGCACTCGAGCATCGGGAAAAGTTCGTCTCGAATAACGAGTACCCGAGCATTTTAGTGCTCGCTCATCTCTACACATTATCTATACTGTTTTCTGCATACTGGGTGCACCACAGCTTGAAGCTTTCTCTGGTTCTTCTTACCCCCGCTACGAGTGGTGCTGCCTGAGCTGGTTAAATTGGTTTAGATGTTTGTTGCATGGGACAGTTGCTGATGTATTTACAATTCTTCCTTCCTTTTTGTTTCTCCTATCGTCCATTTGAATCTTCAAATGATCTTCCATAGCATATTTCTTTCCCTCTCTTTGATGGCTCCTCCACAGCCAATGGCAGTATATTATGCTTACAATTGTTGTTTCATAAACTATTTTTAGTATTTTGTTGCATGGAACGATTTCATTTAGCACTGGAGGGACAACCTAGACATCTCCTTCTTGTACACTTTGTGCTTTTCCAGTCCAGCTTGTCATCGATGTATACATGTATTTGTAAGTATTGACTTTGTCGACAACTTGCCCTTTGATAACTACTGGTTCTGGGGCCATTTCTTTCCTAGTCATGTCAATCAACATCGCCAGTCGCCAAATCTTGTTGCAGTGAACACAGCAGATTTTTGTGGCAAATAATCTCAGCAAAGCAAGTATGCGAGCTTTGTGGCGAGTGTGTATTGATCCTCAGTGTGTGCAGTGTCCAAAGTGGGACTTAGGATTAAGGGACTTAAGTTTGAGGGACGTTAGCAGGTAACTGCTGTATTTTTGTGTTACTTTACTGTGAATCCTCTTTTCTTCCGTTTTTCTATTGTATTCCCCATTGCTACAATGGACTCCATAAGTGGCAATGCTACACAGTGTACATCCTGTGCCATGTATGCTTTCCTTGAACAACCGTACGAGGGGGAATACTGCTGTGTGGGATGTGTGAAAATTGCTCATCTGGAAGCCCAGATTCTGGATCTAAATGAGCAAGTTTCAAGGCTGCGGGCAATTGACAATATGGAGCGAAGTTTGCTGCTCCTGGAGCACAAACTCTCTGGGGAAGATGGGTGTGGGGAGGGAAGTATGGAGGTGCAGAGTGAGAGGGCAGCTAGTTGGGTAACATGTAGAAGGCGGTGTAGAGGGAAGAGTTGCATGGAGTCTAGTCCTGATCTGGTGCACCCCAATAAGTTTGCCAGGCTGGTGGATAAGGGGGAAATCAGCTCTGGGGTAGCAATGCTGCAGCAACACTCTAGCAACGAGGGGACTGTCTGCTCCAGTAAGAAGGGTAATGGGATCACCGGCAAGGTCAGACAGGTGCTGGTAGTGGGAGATTCGATTATTAGGGGAACAGACAGGGCAATCTGTCCCAAAGACAGTGCATACCGAACAGTGTGTTGTTTGCCGGGTGCTCGGGTTCAGCATGTTGCGGATCGGGTTGACAGATTACTGGGGGGCTGGTGAGGAACCACAATGGTCCACAAAGGCACTAAGTAAGAGGTAGGTGGAAGGTCCTTAAAAATGATTTCGGGGATTTAGGCCATAAGCTCAGGGCAAGGACCTCAAATGAAAATGTGGAGTCCCTATGGGTGGAAATAAGAGGAGGGAAAAAGAATAATAAAATATTACTAGGGGTTTGTTATAAGGCCCCAAATATAATGGAGGCAGCAGAGGAAATGCTGATAAGGCAAATGGATGCGGCCTTCAAAGCATGGTGAAGTACTTATCATGTGGGGACTTCAATTACCCAGATATTGACTGGGGGCAGAAGGTTCTTGTCAACAACAAAAGACAATTACCTGTTGCAACTTGTTCTGGAGCCAAAAAGAGGGAGGGCACTGCTGAACCTTATCCTAACCAACAGACCTGATAGGGTATCAAAACTATAGGTTGGGGGGAACCTGGGTAGTAGTGATCATAATATCATTGAATTTGTATTACGCTTTACTAAGAGCGTTAGTGGAGGGGCAACAAACACTCTAAACTTCAGGAGGGCAAATTTTCAGCAACTAAGGGAAGATCTTAAAGGCATAGACTGGGACAATGGGGCAGATTTACTTACCCGGTCCATTCGCGATCCAGTGGCGCGTTCTCTGCGGTGGAGTCGGGTCCGGCCAGAATTCACCAAGGTAGTTCCTACGATGTCCACCAGGTGTCGCTGCTGCACTGAAGTCCGCCGAGGCCCGCCGGAATGCACTGAAGTTCACCGGCCTATTCCTGGTGAAGGTAAGCGCGAGTCCAGCGACCCTTTTTTTTTTTTAAATGCGGCAGTTTTTCGGAATCCGTCGGGTTTTCGTTCGTCCACGCCCCCGATTTCTGTCGCGTGCATGCCAGCGCCGATGCGCCACAATCCGATTGCGTGCACCAAAATCCCGGGGCAATTCAGGGAAAATCGGCGCAAATCGGAAATATTCGCGTAACACTTCGGGAAAACGTGAATCGGGCCCTTAGTAAATGACCCCCAATGTTCTCAAACACAAAAAAATGGGACTATTTCTCATATATTCTAAAAAAAAATCTTGTGAAAAACACATACCATATGGGAAAAAGCATAAGAGGAACAAGAAAAAGCCAATGTGGCTAACTAGTCTTGTAGGGAAAGCAATAAGCGAGAAAGATAAGGTGTTTAAGGTGCTAAAACTTGAAGGTACCTATGAGGCATTACAGGATTATAAAGAGAAAAATAAATCCTGTAGAAAGCAGATAAAGGCTGCAAAAATAGAGACTGAGAGAAATATTGCCAGGGAAAGCAAAAATATTTATTTTTCAAGTATATTAATAAAAAACTAAAAACGGAGTGTGTGGGCCTTCTTAGGAATAACATGGGGGTCATGGTGGAAGGAGATGAGTAAAGGGCCAATCTACTGAATTTCGCCTTCTCGACTGTCTTTACCCAGGAAAATCCCCTGGTGGAAGACACAATGAGGAATAATGTAAATTCTCTTTGGAGTGTTAACAGTTTAATCCAGGAAGAGGTACAGCGCCGCCTAACAACCACTAAGATAGATAAATCACCGGGCCAGATGGCATACACCCCCGGGTTCTGCATGAAGTATGTACAGTGATAGACAAACCGTTATTTTTAATATTTGAAGATTCACTGAGGACTGGTGTCACGGGTGGTCCCACGACCCATATCGCGGGCTCACCCATGCCTCTCGCTCTCCGCAGGCGCAGCGCCAGCGCTTCATACCTGTCCCCGCTCCCAAGTCCCGGCCTCGCTCCGTGTGCTCGCTTCCCCGTGTCTTAGGGCGCACGCGCGGCAGCCTTGGAAAATTTAAAGGGCCAGCGTGCCATTATTTGGCGCTGGCCATTTCCCATGAGTCTATTTATACCTGCCTCTCCCATCTCACCCTGCCGGATCTTTGTGCCTCACACCCTAAGAGAAAGCTCTATTGCGATTTTCCTGCGTTCCAGTGTCTCCTGCGTTCCTGTGTCTCCTGCATTCCTCAGTCCCTCCGTGTTCCTGTGTTACCTGACCTCCTCCGTTCCTGTGTACCAGTGTTCCTCCGTGCTGCTGTCCTGTGTGCTGTGTTCCCATACCCCTCTGAGATTGACTACTGTTTCTGTACCTCAACCTTGGCCACCACTGCAGACAAGTAACGCCTGAGGAACAACCTGGTGGTACCACGCCGCAGCTTGTCTAACCCGCTTTGCGGCGGGCTCCGGTGCAAACCGGGTACCACTTAGACTCTGGTCCCAGGCAGTGGCTTGAGTCATCGTCTGCAGTGGTTCAGAGGATCCACAACCCGCAAGCATGACAGTAAGATCTGGCCATGGATCCCGCTGAGGTTCCGCCTACCAGTAAGCCTGATCTCGCTACCATCATGATCCACCAATCACGACAGATTTCCGCACAATGTGATCAGTTGGAACAAGTCACCGCCATGCTGCAGCAAATCCTAGCAAATCAGCAACAGCAACAGATTCCTGAGGCTGTCCCTGCAGCTTCTATTGCTCCGGCTTGTCTTCCCGCTGCTAAACCAAGACTACGGCTGTACATGCCCAGCCAGTACGATGGCGACTCCAAGTTGTGCAGGAGCTTTATTACTCAGTGTTCCCTGCACATAGAACTTATACCTTCCCAGTACATCACGGAGCAATCTAAGGTGGCCTTCTTAATCAGCCTTCTCTCCAGAAAAGCCCTGTCCTGGGCTACTCCCCTTTGGGACAGAAACGACCCAGTTATGGCTTCTCTTGTAGCCTTTCTGTCTGAATTCCGGTCCGTGTTCGAAGAACTGGCCCGGGCCTCCTCAGCCGAGTCTGCCTTGCTGAATTTACGTCAGAGGAATTCCTCCGTGGGAGAGTATGCGGTCCAGTTCCGCACTTTGGCTTCGGAACTTTCCTGGAATGACACGGCCCTGTCTGCAGCTTTCAAAAAGGGTCTTGCCTCTCATGTGAAGGACGCTCTGGCCACTCGTGATCTGCCGTCTACTCTGAGTGGTCTCATCACCTTGGCCACCCGGATAGACATACTATTTAAGGAGCGTGCTGAGGAGTCACGCCTCGAGCAACCTCAAGTTCGTCCTCGACGCTGGTCCTTTTATGTGCTACCTCGGTCCACGTCCTCTATCCTGTTGGGTCTACCATGGCTGCAGCTCCATGCACCAGTTCTCAACTGGATGACAGGGGAGATCCTTCATGGGGGTCCAGAGTGCCGATCCCGCTGTATGGTGGCGTCTCTACCTGTACCTGCATTGGCCTCCTCCGTGTCTAAGAAGCCCTTGGAAGGTTTACCAACATGCTACCAGGATTTCTCCGATGTGTTCTCTAAGAAGCAGGCTGAGACTTTGCCACCGCATCGACCCTACGATTGCCCTATTGAGTTGTTGCCGGGTACTTCTCCTCCCCGAGGTCGGGTGTATCTGCTCTCCGTTCCAGAGACTACAGCCATGTCAGAGTATATCACGGAGAACTTGCAAAGAGGTTTCATACAGAAGTCCTCCTCTCCTGCAGAGGATTCTTCTTTGTTACCAAGTAGGACAGCTCCTTGCGTCCTTGTATTGATTATTGTGGACTTAATAATATCACGGTTAAAAACCGCTACCCTCTGCCACTGATAACAGAACTGTTTGACCGCCTGCGCGGTTCCAAGATTTTCTTTAAGCTGGACCTTCGCGGGGCCTACAATATCATTCGGATCCACTAGATAGACGAATGGAAGACAGCATTTAACACCCGAGATGTTCATTTCGAGTACCTTGTGATGCCATTTGGACTATGCAATGCTCCAGCTGTCTTCCAAGAGTTTGTCAATGACATCTTCAGAGATCTTCTGTAAACGTGTGTAGTGGTCTACCTAGATGACATCTTGGTGTTCTCTCCAAACCTCAAGACCCACCAGTCTCACATACAGCAAGTCCTTGGCAGCCTTAGGGCTAATCGTCTCTACGCCAAGCTCGAGAAGTGTCTCTTCCACCAACGGAGTCTACCTTTTTTTGGCTACATCATCTCAGACAAAGGTCTCCAGATGGATCCTACCAAATTATCTGCCGTTCTGCAGTGGCCACGTCCAGAGGGTCTTCGTGCCATTCAGAGGTTCCTGGGCTTCGCAAACTACTACCAACAGTTTATTCCACATTTTTCTACTCTAGTCACTCCCATCGTGGCACTCACCAGGAAGGCCGCTAATCCGCGCCTTTGGCCTTCAGCAGTTGAAGAAGCCTTTGCAAAGTTAAAGTCCGCCTTTGCCAATGCTCCGGTCCTCTCTAGACCCGATACGGAGAAGCCTTTAATCCTGGAGGTGGACGCATCTTCTGTTGGTGCAGGGCCTGTGCTTACCGAGAAGGGGCCCAGGGGCCGAACGCTCACATGCAGCTTCTTTTTCAAAACGTTTTCTCCTGCGGAGAACTACTCTATTGGAGATAAGGAACTTTTGGCTATCAAACTTGCCCTGGAAGATATCTTTTGGAGGGGGCTCGCTATCCAGTCTGTGTTTACACAGATCATAAGAACCTCTCGTACCTCCAGACAGCCCAAAGTCTTAACCCCAGGCAAGCCCGTTGGTCACTATTCTTCTCCCGCTTCAACCTGATGATCCACTTCCGACCTGCAGAGAAGAATATCAAGGCTAATGCCCTTTCCCATGCCTCAGATGTTGTCGGAGAAGAGACGGTTCCTCAGCATATCACCTCTCCGGAACAGTTGGTTGCAGCCGCTCCTGTGGATCTTCGGCAGCTTCCCCCTGGCAAGTCGTATGTCCTCTGTGGAAGAAGATTTTGTTTTGGGGACATTCTTCCCGCCTGGCTGGGCACCCTGCGGTGCAATGCTCCATGGCCCTACTACTGGTGGCCTGACTTGGTCAAAGATGTTTGGGACTTTGTGGGATCCTGCACCTCCTGTGCTTGTAATATGCCTTATCGTCTAAACCAGCTGGTCTCTTGCTTCCGTTGCCGATACCCAGTCGCCTGTGGTCACACATAGCTACAGACTTTGCCACGGACCTTCCATCCTCCTCGGGCAATACCGCCATCTGGGTGGTGACAGACCGGTTTTCGAAGATGTCGCATTTCATCCCTCTTCCAGGTCTACCGTCTGCTCCATGTCTTGCCAGCCTCTTCTTCCAACATATATTCCGGCTACATGGTCTCCCTCTGCACATCGTCTCTCATCGTGGAGTTCAAATTGTTTCCCGCTTCTGGCGCTCTCTCTGTAGCCAACTGCAGGTGAAGTTGGATTTCTTTTCAGCTTACCACCCTCTGTCCAATGGACAAGTGGAGAGGGTCAACCAGACTCTGGGCTGCTACCTTCGCCATTTCGTGCTACAACTCTCTGGATTCAGAATCTGCTGGTGCAGCTCCATTCTTTATTGTCTACGGAAGAATTCCATTCCCACCACTGCCTCTCTCAGTTCCCTCAGATGTTCCTGCGGTGGAAGAATTGGTGCAGGACCTCAGTACTGTCTGGAAACAGACTCGTCTATATGTACTTCCGGCGTCTGCTCGCACCAAAATCCAGGCCGACAAGAGACGCAGACCTCCTCCCATCTTCTCTCCTGGGGACAAGCTCAGTCCTCGATTCTTGGGTCCTTTCGAGGTCCTGGCCCGTATTAATCCGGTATCCTACAAGTTGCGCCTTCCTCCCACCATGCGCATCCCGAACTCCTTCCATGTCTCCCTGCTCAAGCCTGTCATCCTAAACTGCTTCTCCTGGCAAGTACCTCCTCCCACCCCTGTGGCTGACTCCACCGACATCTAAGAGGTAAATGTCATCCTTGATATGAAGATGATAAGGGGGAAGCGGTTCTTCTTAGTCGACTGGAAGGGGTTCGGGCCGGAAGAGAGGTAATCGGAGCCGGCGGACAATATCCTAAATCTTCTGCAGAGATTTCTCCAGCCCAAGAAGAGGGGGAGGCCGAAGGGGGGGGGGGGGGGTTACTGTCACGGGTGGTCCCGCATGCCTCTCACTCCCTGCAGACGCAGCGCCAGCGCTTCATACCTGTCCCCGCTCTCGAGTCTTGGCCTCGATCCGTGTGCGCGCATCCCCGTGTCTTAGGGCGCGTGCGTCAGCCTTAAAAAAATTTAAAGGGCTAGCACGCCATTTCCCATGAGGCTATTTATACCTGTCTCTCCCATCTCACCCTGCCGGAACTTTGCGCCTCACAGCCTATGAGAAAACTTTATTGCGATTTTCCTGCGTTCCAGTGTCTCCTGCGTTCCAGTGTCTCCTGCGTTCCAGTGTCTCCTGGAACCAGTGTCCAGTGTTCCTCCGTGCTGCTGTCCTGTGTGCTGTGTTCCCGTACCCCTCTGCTTGAACCTCCTGTTGCTCACCCCGGATTGGACTGTGATCTCTGCCGCCTGCCCTGACCCTGTGTCTGGACTGTGACCTCGAGATTGACTACTGTTTCTGTACCTCAACCTTGGCCGCCACTGCAGACAAGTCACTCCTGAGGAACGACCTGGTGGTACCATGCCGCAGCTTGTCTAACCCGCTTTGTGGCGGGCTTGGGTGAAAACCGGGTACCAATTAGACTCTGGTCCCAGGCAGTGGCTTGAGTCATCGTCTGCAGTGGTCCAGAGGATCCACAACCCGCAAGCCTGACAACTGGTTATGTTCCACAGGACTGGCGCATAGCAAATGTGGTACCAATATACAAAAAAGGATCAAAATGCGATCCTGGAAACTACAGACCTGTGAGTCTAACTTCTGTGGTGGGGAAAATATTTGAGGGCTTTGTTATAGATGCTTTCCTGGAGTATCTCACTGTGCATAACCTTATTACCCAGCGTCAGCATAGGTTTATGAGAGATCGGTCCTGTCAGACTAATCTAATTGGTTTCTATGAGGAGGTAAGTTCCAGACTGGACCTGGGGGACGCTGTGGATGTTGTATATCTGGACTTTTCAAAGGTATTTCACACCGTGCCACATAAAAGGTTGGTATATAAAATGAGACTGCTGGGACTTGGGGAAAATCTGTGTATTTGGTTAAGTAATTGGCTTAGAGATTTATGGCACATTCTCAAATTGGGTTGACGTTACCAGTGGAGTGCCGCAGGGGTCAGTATTGGGGCCACTTCTTTTTAATATTTTTTATTAATGACCTTGTAGTGACTTTACACAGTCAAGTTTCAATATTTGCAGATGATACTAAGCTGTGTAAAGTAATAAATACTGAGGTCGATAGTTTAGCATTACAGAGGGATTTGTGGAAGCTTGAGGAGTGGGCAGGGAAATGCTTGATGAGGTTTAATGTAGATAAATGTAAAGTTATACACCTAGGCCGTGGAAACAAAAAGTATAATTATGTTCGAAACAGTCAATTACTTGGTAAAACTGGTGCTGAAAAGGACTTGGGGGTACTGGTAGATGGTAAACTTAATTTTAGTGACCAGAGCCAGGCAGCTGCTGCTAAAGCAAATAAAATTATGGGAGGGATCAAGATAGGAATAGACTCTAATGATAAAGACATAGTTTTGCCCATATACAAATCCCTGGTGTAAAATCTGGGTTATTCCTTTCTACCTGCTCTAACTAGGGGTTGTTCCTTGAAAAGATGCAGAGTCCAAACTTGGAAAAAGGCTGGTTTACTTAAAAGGTATAATAGATGACAAAGTATAAAAAAGATAATAATACAAGATAAAATGCCTCCTCAATGTCCTATTCTGGGATTAAAATACATACAAACTTAAGACTATCTACAAGACTATATACTATATACTATATACTATCTACTAACTACTATATATATATTCAAGATTTGGTCATACATATATAGCTCAACTGTTATCACAGTCACACCCACAGACGCCCATGACTCCACCCCTACTCGGATATCTTCCGGCCTTCATGATGACTTGTCGCCAATCAGCTTCCGGTAATAGGATATTGGCCTCCTTGGTGTTGTCATTTACTCCTTCCTCAGGATGGCGCTCTCGTACTTGGAATTGGTATCTTTTCCTCAGGCCTTTGTCCCAAATGGCTTGGGTGACCTCCCAGGGATGGTCTTTATTGCCCAGCTGACACAATAGGGCTTCCCATGGGAAAGTGTCCTTGTGTCACCTTTCAACAACAGATGTTTGCTTATTACCCTCCTGAGTCAATAGAATTAGGCCTGCAACAGCACAGCTCTCCTGACCACCAGGAAATTGATGCCTTTGATCTATGCCCCAAGGTAATGGATAAACCCTTCCTGTGGAGATTGCACAGGATATTCCTTGAGAAGGGGCACATAGGTGACGCATGATCAATCACCAAGTCCTTTATGACACCACTCCAAGGCTTCAGGCAATGTCCATCTGCTGGCAAGCTATGTCAGTGTCCATATTATATAAATCTCAGTTTCCACTTTAATATTCATAATCTAACACCTGGTCAGACCACACATGGAATATTGTGTACAGTTTTGGGCACCAGTGTATAAAAAGGACGTAGTAGAGCTAGAACGGGTGCAGAGGAGAGCAACCCCGATTATTAGGGGAATGGGGGGATTAGAATACAATGACAGATTATAAAATTTGGAATTATTCAGTTTAGAAAAAAGACAATGGGCGACCTCATTACAATGTCCTGAACGGACAGTACAAGGATCTTTCCAAAGATCTTATTATACCTAGGCCTGTGACCAGGACAAGGGGGCATCCTCTACGCCTAGAGGAGAGGCGGTTCTACCGTCCACATAGACAAAGGTTCTTTACTGTAAGAGCCTATGAGACAATGGAACTCAGGTTTGCCAGTATTGAAATTACAAGAAACCCCTTCCGGCATCTTAACATAAAATTATGTCATAAGGTGCAGGTTTTAACCACACCATCGCGTAGAGTTACGTTATAGCGATCACCCGGGCTCAGAACCAGAGCTCGGCTATGTGTAAAATCTGGGCTCCCGCAGCAACAATGTCCCGGCACCTACCCATCTTTTCAATGGCCTTCAGCAGATGCTTGTTAGCAGTGTGCCTGTCAGCCTATGTACAACAGTATTGCAGCATGCTAGACTGAAAAAGTGATCAAATGATCACTTGTTCATGTCCCACATTGGAACAAAATAAAACAGTAAACAAAAAAATGTAAAAAAAAAAAAGTGCAAATAGAAAAAAATGACAAAAAAAGAATAAAAGTCCCCTAAAGCCCACATCCTATGTAAAAATCACATAAGAAACTGAATCCGCACTGTTAACACCGTAAGAAGTCTTTTTTAAAAATTATGCTATTTTCACATTCTACCCCATAAAAACAGGATAAAAAGTGATCAAAAAGTAACATTTAGCCCAACATGATACCAGTAAAAATACAGCTTGTCCCGCAAAAAACAAGCCCTGAAAAGCTCTGTACACAAAAACATAAAAATGTTATGCCTTTTAGAACATGGCAATGCTAAAACAAGCAAACTTCTCACCGCCGTAATCGTGATGACCCATATAAAGATAACAAATTATTTTGCACATTGTAATGAATGGCAGTAAATGGTAGGATCGGTTAAACAACCTAGGGTCTGAAAATGAGTAAAAATTAAAAAAAGCTTAAAAAAATTATATTAAAAAAGCTAAATATTCTAATCTTTCCCTAGAAGTCATATAAACAGTAAAAATCATAAACACATTAGGTATCGCATCTATCAAAATATAATAAAGTTTTTTCACTGTGTTTAACCCCGTAACAGAAAATAGTGCCCAAAGTAAAAAATGGCACTTTTTTGCCATTTTGAAAAATATAAAAAATTCAATCAAAAGGTCGTACAGTCCTAAAAATGGTAGCATTGAAAACGTCATTAAAAACACAAAATATGACAACACCCACAGCTCTGTATACCAAAGTATAAAAAAGTTATTAGCGCCAGAAGATGCCAAAATAAAAAAAAAATTGTACAGGTTTTCATTTTTGTAAATGTATGAAAACAATATAAAACCTATACAGATTTGTTATCCCTGTGGTTGCGCTGACCCAAAGAATAAAGTAGACATGTCATATGGGGCGTACCGTGAGAACCCACAAGAAAATGGTGCAAATGCATTTTTTCACCATTTTCACTGCATTTCTACTATGAAGTGCAATTTGTTTCACAGAAAACAAGCCATCACAGAGCTCTTTACTTGTAAAAATAAAAAAGTTATAGATTTTTGAAGGTGGGGAGTGAAAAATGGAAATGAAAAAACAAAAAAGGGCCAGGTCATTAAGGGGTTAAAACACTTAATAAAGGTTTAAAAAAAAAAAAAAAAAAAAAATTAATTAATTAAATAAAGTAAAAGTCCCCCTAACACACAATTCCCTATATACATCTAATAAAGTAAAAAAACCAAGAAATCTGAAAAAAACCCATATATTTTAAAACGTTACATCCGTAACAATCTGTACAATATATCACAAACATTATTGGACCCGTTTGGAGAACGCCATAAAAACAAGACCCGAAAAATTTGACAAAAATGTAAATTTTTCATAAAATCTCTTCACAAAAATGTTCCAAAAAAGTGACGTGCGCCAAAATTGTACCACGGAAAAGGATAACTCAACATGTAAAAAATATGCCCTACACCAGCTCTATCAACCAAACAAATATTAAAGTTATGTCTTGAAAAGATGGCAATACAAAGACAAATGAGATTTTCTCTATATTGTTTTTTTTTCCAGTAAAATTGTAAAAAAAAAATATAAATGAGATATCACCATAATCATAGTGATATATAGAATAAAGATAATATATTATTTTTATGGTACAGAGTACGGCCCCAAAAAATTCAAAAGTATAGGAAACCAGAAATCAAGATTTTCTTTTCCTCCATACATTCAAGAGTTACTGTATATACTTGTGTGTAAGCTGAGTTTTTCCGCACAATAAATGTGCTGAAAAACCTCACCTCAGCTTATACACGAGTCAATTAAAAAAATCAGATGCTCGGCACGGCTCCTCTTCTGTCTTCTCTATGCTGTAGCCAGCATAGATGTATCCATGTGATCTGCTGGACGCGTCTCTGCTGGCTACAGCATAGAGATGACAGAAAAGGAGCCGCCGAGCATCGGAGGATGAGTATGTAAGTTTATTTTTTTAATGTGCTTGCCTAACTGCAGGCTGGCTGGCTGTATACTACTGGGGGCCAGCAGGCTATATACTACAGAGGGCTGGTTGGCTGTATACTACAGAGGGCTGGCTGGCTGTATACTACTGGGGGCTGCAGGCTATATACTACTGGGAAAAACAATATACTACTGGGGGCTGGCTGTATACTACTGGGAGCAGGCAGGCTATATACTACAGGGGGCTGGCTGGCTGTATACTACTGGGAGCTGGCTGGCAGTATACTATATGGGGCTGGCTATATACTACTGGAGTCTGGCTATATACTACTGGGGGCTGCCTGGCTATATACTACAGGGAGCTTGCTGGCTATATACGGGGGTGGGGTGGGGGGGGGCTGTGACAAATGCATTTCCCACCCTTGGCTTATACTTGAGTCAATAGGTTTTCCCAGTTTTTGGTGGTAAAATCAGGGGTCTCAGCTTATACTTGGGTCACCTTTTACTTGAGTATATACGGTAATAAAATCTCATCAATAACCTAATGACCCACTAAAATTAAGTATTTGTAAAGTACATCTAATCCCAGAAAATAACCCCTTATATATCCAAATTGCCAAAAAAGTAAAGATTGTATAGCCATTAAAAATTGACAATGCGAATCTGCTCTCATTGGCGCACCTTTCCTTCAATGCCATGCCATGTGCCCATACACAGTTTACCATCATATATGACACCATATGGGGTAATGAGAAATTTGGGATTAAACTTTGTGGAGCGTTTTGGTATTTTATCCACTGAGAATTTGTACATTATTTGAAAAACACATTAATTTAGTAAAAAAAATAAAAGTTTCAAAATTGCACACGATTTTGTATTAACCCCAGTAAAACAATTCATGGGTTAACAAACTTCATAAAAGTTGTTTTACAACGTTGAGGGTATTAGTTTCTATAATGGGGTAATTTGTGGGGTTTTACTATTATTTTGGCCTCTCAAAGTGACTTGAAACCTGAGCAGGTCCCTCAATAGCAGGATTTTGGTTTTCTTATGAAAATATGAGAAATGGCACCTAAAGTTCAAAGCCCCATAATATCTTACAAAAATGAGAGGACGCATAAAAAGCCATGTCGACATAAATCAGACATTCGGTAAATGTTAGGTTTTTTTTGCTGTTATGAAAAAGTAGAACATTTTGAACTTCAGTGTCGAAAAAGTAGAACATTTTGAACTTAAATTTTTTTCAAATTTACACCAAATATCTATTTTTTTCATAAATAAACGCAAAGCATACCATCAAAATAGTTCCAAAGTTATAACCACTTCTAGTGACACAAGGCAGATTTGAAAATATGAGCCATGTCAGGAAGGTGAAAAGTGGCTTAGACAGCAAGGGGTTAAATAACCAGCATTCAGGGACAATCACCAGAGGCCTCTCTGTCGCTAGGGGTAAGTCGGAGGCTGCCTGTATAACACATTTGACCTTTAAAGAAAAGACAATTAAAATATGAGTTCTGCACAATCTATCCACAGGTTGGTGTGATATGGAAAGCCAAATTTAGTGCCACCTATAATTCCTAATGTAGAACTTTATTCTGTTAATTGTGACTGACTAGTGAACATGTGTTCTGTAAATGGTAATGCGGGACCATCTAGCAAGACTATTACTACTGTTTTCTATTAGCAGTAATTCTATGATGTGCATTACAGCAGCCTTTTGTAACTTCTAACATTGCATGTGAATTCATCCTAATTGCAATTGAGGCTCAATCTTGATTAAATATTGTATTCCTTTACTGTACTCGATATAATGTTCTGAATAGTGAGGAGCTCTGCATTACCCGAAGAAATGATCCTATGGGATCTTTTATAACAATACCTTTTTTCATAATATTTGTTGCACAATGAGTAATGTTTTGTGCTGTATACAGATTCCACACCTGTTATAAATCAATCTTTGACATGAAAGAAGATGAATGAAAGCTTTTCGCTCTGTATATTAGGACATGGCCTTGGCATGGTAAATAGTGATAGAACATAGATCTTGGATATTGGAAGTCTATTTCACAGTGATCAGCTCATAAATATATACACAAGGTGAGGCTGTAAGTAGATGGTTATTTTTTTCTTTTAAATAACAAGAGTGACAAAAAGAAACTTTTCTGCGTTTGCTCTTATATGGGAACTGATGGTAAACAGAAGGTTTCTATTTACCATCATTTTTTGATTTAGGGTTTCATTATTAGGAAAAAGAATCTTGGAAACCCAGTGGTTTGTACCTGACATCTCTGTGCTGCTATTATTTATGCCTACTTTTTCACTGACTTTTGTTTTCTGCAGCAAGTTAGGGGATTTAACCCTTACACTGACTACCAGAAGGGGGAACTGTTTTGCAACATAGTTGCACTGGGGCCTAGCTTTTTTCTTGGGGCCTGAAGGCAGCCAGGGCCCAGAATACCAGAGTGGCTGGTGGTTGCGGCCTAGGCGCGCTAGTGTCACGGTGCTTGGTATGGGGACCGGTGGGCTGTCCCACAGCCTGGCAGGTCTCCAGTGGGTGGTGTGTGCAAGAAATTAGATGAGGGAAAGGCCGATGTACTGGTTCTCCCTGAGGTGAGAATGGGGGCACCCTTGATGTTACAGCCGTAGCAGGGACCAGACGGAGGCAACGTTGTGCAAAATTAACTTACAGTTCTTTATTTGAACCAACAGCAGGCAACAGCCTAAACAATTCCTTAAAGATGGTCGGATTACTGGAAGTGATCTTGGAGACTGAACCTCAGGAGTTAGGTCACCAGCCTGGTTGCAGATGCAGGCTGAGATGTAGCTGTGTCCAATGCTGGAAGCTGCAGCTTTATCCTGGTTGTTCTTTGTGAGCTCACTAGAGGTAGAGTGTAGAGTTGATATGCTCCTCTGTCAGGAGCTGGGGCCTAAGAGCTGCTCATGAGGTGAGAGCTCAGCACTAACTCACTCTAGTCATTTCTTGTCCAGGGGTTTTGTTACTCCTTGGTCAGGTGGTCTCACTCTCCAATCACACTCCAGTTTACAGATTGGAACATCATTGGATAACAATGCAATACAATTAACCCTTGCCTATCCAGGCAGTATCTACCGCTGCATATTACCTCTTGGTGTACTGAATGGTACAAGGGGCTTATTCGCAACCACTCCTCTGCCATGCGCATTGGCAGGAGTGTTGTATACCTCCGGGGCAATTGAAAGAGCCGCACACGGCTCGGCTATGGACCAGATGGCGGAAGGAAAAACTAACGCTGACCAGAAGCAGATGGTCTCCAGACGGTCCCGGTGCATCACAGCCGGTAGGGGTATAGATGGTATAGGTTTTGACCTTGCTGTGAAGTGCTGGCTATGTGCAGTGTAGGGGACAAACCTCCCATGGTCCTGGAGACAGGCACCTGAGTTGGTGTTGGACTGGATACTCAAAGATACAAACAGATGACAGTTGGTAGCTAATGCCCTTAAACCAACTGTATGGTAGGGAAAGGTGTGGTGTCATGTCCTGTAATTCACTCCTTGCACCAAGGCCTGACTATTTGTTTGAAAACTGTTTGTCCCTGGCGACAAATATATAACACTTAGGTACATGCCATACATACAGTACACTTTACCTGCCCTCTGATGGTCTTTCCCTGTGTGTATGACATCTAGGTGCTTCTAAGTGAACACCCCCGGTCCCCTAAGGACTCGCAGTTTACAGAGGCCACCCAATGACTGAGCTCAGGTTCTAGGCGTAAGCCTGTGGTCAGGATTTACATACAAAGATGGTCCAACAGTCATGCTATCACCTGCAAAGCCTATGAAAATGTTAACTGCAGGCTGACTGACAATAAATGACAGTTCTGCAAGCATTTGAACGCACATTGGCTTTAGCAGCCCAATGGGTAAATTACTTGAACGTTGCAAACGTTACTTAAACTGACTACTCATGGTAGCATAAGCAAAGTGCAAAATGTCAAATGTCCATTTTTCTGTGGAGAAAAAGGCATTGATATTGCAAACAAAATGTCCATTCCTGAAAATGAAAAGCATTCAGTGCAAAACAAAGTCAATAGCAACTTTTCCTCTATGGTAGTTGGCTAAAAGTCTCTCAGAAGGCTCTAAGGCAAAGTCCATCTTCTGGGCACAGCCCTTGATGTGGGAAAAGTGCAGATGAAGGGTCTCCTCCAGATGTAGAGGAACAGAATCCTTTGTAGAGATCTCTGCGTCAGTAGAGGTTGATGCTAACATAGCATATAACAATGGTAGACAATTCAAGGAGAGTCTCTTGACTGAGATAAATAAAAAAGGGGGAGAATCCCAGGATAGTCTCTGGCTCTATGAGGTATATGTTGGCTCAGCCAAACTGGGAGTAGCAGAAAAAAGTCATATATACAATATATATACAATATACAAAAGTACCTGTTAAGGGCTACAGCCCATCAGGGGTTACTCTGTATCAGAGTGGTCTGAAATAGCATTGAGTACCACAGGATCGGTGAAGTGGACGGCCTTCGGCTTCCGACCTTTGTGCTGAGACAGCTGGTACTCCTGTAGATACGCAGGAGTTTTCCCTTTTGTCTCTTGCTGAGATCTCCTGAGCCCCTGTTGGGAGAAAATGACCATTTCCTCCTCATCGTCTCCAGAATCAGGTACTGGAGTAGGAATCGCAGGCGCCTCATAGGAGGCAACAGGTTCTGGGACAGGGTCATCCTCCACAGGCGGGGATGGTGACCTCTCCGGAGTAACTGTCACTGCGGTAGAGACAACCACACAGAGTTGGGTCACAGTCACAAGTTCAAGAAAACTAGAAGTAGACGAACAGAAAGGGGCTCTTGGACTGGAAGTTGGGGTCAGAGGACTTGACACAGGGGCAAAGGATCGTAGATATCTCTTGTGTACCCAGAGTGATGGACGGTCTCCATCTCGTAGACTTCAGGGGAGAGACTGTCCCTAACTAGGTATGGCTCACGCTCCCAATGCCCATCTAACTTACTGGTGGGATGGTTGTTTTGCAGCCACACATGTTCTCTGGGGGCAAGAGGCTTAGCACAGGCATTGCAGTCAAAGTCTCTTTTTTGTTTGTCTCGGGCTTCCTCCACCCGAAGGTCCACAATTTCTGGTGTTCCTGGACCCAATCAGTCTGGGGAAGCAGAGCTTGGGAGTCAGGGGCTTCCATGTCCAATGCCATATCAGCGTGGAGATGGCCATGTCTCCCGAACATCAAATAGTAGGGGGTGTATCCAGTGGAACAATGAGAAGTATTGTTGTATAGATACACTAATTCTAGCAGAAGTTTAGGCCAGTCAGACCTTTTTTTTTGCAGGGGTCAGGGCCTCAGCATATTGATGAGAATCTAGTTAATTTTCTCACAGAGTCCATTGCCCTGTGGATGGTAGGCTGTGGTTCTCAGCTTCTTGCAGCCATAGAGGGTACACAGCTCCTGGAACACTTGCGACTCAAATGCCGTTCCCTGGTCCATAAAGATTTTATCCGGACAGCCATAGGGGAGGATGAAGCTCAAGTCTCTGACTGGTACGGCTACCACAAATTTAGTGTAGTGGTCTATGATGGTCATGGCGTATGTGTGACCGGACCTGCAGGGCTCCAACTTCACATGATCCAGAGCCAGGATCTCCAGAGGATGTTGGCTCACAATGGGATGTAGAGGGCCCCTTTGATTATGTCGCTCTCCTTGAGTGATGGCGCAGGCTGGGCATTCCCGGCACCAGGTCTCGATGTCGGGCTTCATGTTCACCCAGTAAAAGCGCTTCCGAAAGGTAGCTTCAGTCTTCTGAGTACCAAAGTGTCCGGACTGGTCGTGATACATATCCAGCACTATCTTGGCGTCCCTCTGAGGCATCTTAATCTGGTACAGCCGGTAATAGGTGATAGGATCCAGAGTTCTCCTTTTCAGCAGGCCCTGATGCATACTCAGCGTCTTCCTCTGGCACCACAATTGGGACAATTCTCCATCCGCTCTCCTCCGACGAATCCTTTCAGGCACTCGCCGACTGGAGAGATAGTCCATAATTTCTCCTATGGCGCGGCTATCAGCCTGCAGACTCATCCAGAGTTCTTTCTCTGTAGGTGCCACAGACCCTTCTGGTGAAGTAGCGGGTACTGCTTCTGGGCCTCTTGGCGCACAAACCGGGCATAGAACGTCGGCATCTCCACATCTTCCCACTGAGCATCCGTGGAGGGTCCCTCACACTGGTCAGTGAGCCGGGACAGAGCATCAGCATTGTCGTTGGTCTTGCTGGCCTGGTACTTGAAGGTGAATTGAGGCCCATCGCTGCTCCAGAGCTCCAAGCCAAGCGGTGTTCAGATGTGCCAAGGGGTTGTTGTCTGTGAAGACCGTAAAGAAGGAAGCAGCTAGGTAATCCTTGAACTTTTCAGTCACAGCCGAGACTAACGCCAGAAACTCTAACTTGAATGAGCTGTAATTCTGGTTGCTCTGTTCCGGTTCTCAGAGGGAACGGCTGGCGTAGGCTATGACCCTTTCAGTTCCATTCTGAAGCTGGGACAGTACAGCGCCTAGTCCCTGCTTGCTGGCATTGGTGTAGAGCGTGAAAGGCAGACTGTAATTTGGTTATCCCAACAACAGAGGCTAAGTCAGCCTTTGCTTCAGCATTTGGGAAGCCGCTTCTGCTGTCCATTCGATGGCCGCTCGGGATCGTTGGCCCTCTTTCAGCAGTCCCCTTAGGAGTTCTTGCAGGGGGGCCGCCAGCTGGGCAAATTGTGGGATAAATCGCCTGTAGTAGCTGGCAAATCCCAGGAAGCTCTTGATGTCCAGGATAGTGGGGTAGGCCAGTCTTGGACAGCTGCAATTTTTTCTGGGGATGGCTCGATTCCATCAGCGCTCACCACATGCCCTAAGTATATCACGCTGGGCTGTAACTTGGAGGGCTTGACCTTCAGCCCATGCTGGGTCAGGATTTGGAAGACTTCCGCCAGACGTTGGAGGTGTTCTTCGTAGGTCTTGGAATAGATGATGATATCGTCCAAGTATAGCAGGACGGTCTCAAAGTTCCGATGACCCAAACATCTCTCCATTAACCGCTGAAACGTGCCTGGGGCATTGCATAAGCCGAAGGCATGTTGTTGAACTCGAACAGGCCCATTGGGGTGGTGAAAGACGTCTTCTCCCTATCTTCCGGCGCCATGGCCACTTGCCAGTAGGATCCCACTTGCAAAATCCCTCACCGGGGCCTAGCCTTTTTCTCGGGGCCTGGAGGCAGCCAGGCCCAGAATACCGGAGTGGCTGGCGGTTGCGGCCTAGGCACGCTAGTGTCACGGTGCTTGTTATGGGGACCGGAGGGCTGTCCCACAGCCTGGCAGGTCTCAAGCGGGTAGTGTGTGCAAGAAATTAGATGAGGGAGAGGCTGATGTACTGGTTCTCCCTGGGGTGACCCCTTAGTGTCTGTAGTATGAGTCCCTGGGTGGTGAATGGGGGCACTCTTGATGTTACAGCCGTAGCAGGGACCAGACGGAGGCAAAGTTGTGCAAAAATAACTTACAGTTCTTTATTTGAACCAACAGCAGGCAATGGCCTAAACGATTCTCACATGGAGAGTGAACCTCAGGAGTTAGGTCACCAGCTTGGTTGCAGATGCAGGCTGGGATGTAGCTGTGTCCAATGCTGGAAGCTGCAGCTTTGTCCTGGTTGTTCTTTTTGAACTCACAAGTTGTGTGAGGCACACGCTGTCTCTGGTCACTCAGTTGTTATGCTCCTCTGTCAGGAGCTGGGGCCTAAGAGCTGCTCATGAGGTGAGAGCTCAGCACTAACTCACTCTAGTCATTTCCTGTCCAGGGGTTTTGTTACTCCCTGGTCAGGTGGTCTCACTCTCCAATCACACTCTCCAGTCACAATCCAGTTTACAGATTGGAACATCATTGGATAACAATAGCAAATACAATTAACCCTTGCCTATCCAGGCAGTATCTACTGCTGCATATTACCTCTTGGTGTACTGAATGGTACAGGGGGCTTATTTGCAACCACTCCTCTGCCATGCGCATTGGCAGGGATGTTGCAGTTTTATTAGTTACAGGGAAGCCATGTAAGGGTTAAATATCCTGACTTGCTGCAGAAAACAAAGGTCCCTAAGGAGCAACCAGAGCATGGTCTTTACAGGACTAATTTGTACGATCAAGTAAATTCCTTCCCCCAGAAACAGTGACTGTGTCTTTCAGCGTTAGCCCGGAAGAATAAAAAATCTGATGTTAATAAACTACAACAGTACTTTAGATATGATACCTGTATTGGCTAACCAGAAAAATCATTTTTGTTGCAAGCTTTCAGGGCACACAGGCCCCTTCATCAGGCATGGATACAAATGAAGCGCTGAGAGAGACTGAGAGACTGTTTTTCTCTCAGTGCTTCATTGGTATCCATGCCTGATGAAGGGGCCTGTGTGCCCTGAAAGCTTGCAACAAATATGATTTTTCTGGTTAGCCAATACAGGTATCATTCCTTAAGCACTTGTAGTTTTTACTCACAAGTGTATACATCAGATTTTAGATCTTTCAGCAATACTGAGAGACCTTTTACTACCATCCATTCACTTGTCTGTTTCTGCTTTCCCTCCTTTGTCTGTCCAGATGGTTAGTGGAAGAAGAATGGTGTGGAGTCCAGCTCTAATTCTTCTATCCTTTTGACCTTGGCTTACAGATCCTTGCTCCACCTCCACTGAGCTTCCTTACGCTGCCCAGCATCTGAACTTAGCAAAAAGAGGAGCAGGGAGAGAGATTGCTGTCTCCTCCTGCAGTTCTAGGCAGCCAAGACGTACTGCAATCAATTCGATTTTATAACAACATACTGGCTACTTTCAATGCTATCTCCCAATATTCCACCCAATTCACCTAGCAGGGGGCGCCGCCTAAGGCAGGAGTCCCAACTTGCACCCCAGAGCACTTTAAAGAAAATGCTTTTGTGAATGTAGCCTTATGTAAAGGTTACTTATAGAGAACCTGCCATTAAAAGTAACCCACCTAAAATAAGTCCTTCATTAAAAACTATGATTAACCCCTTAAGGACACAACCCATTTTCATCTTTAGTGCACAGCCTGATTTTTTCAATTATGCCACGTGTGACAATATGTTATAGCTTTAGAATGCTTTAACTTACCAGGTTTATTTCTTAGTATCAAATGTATACATTTTATTAGACAAGGATGTCACCAGATCAAATACAATGACAAACACAAATAGCCCAATGCTATAGGTATATAGCATGGCTAACATAATGCAATATTTTCATCAAAATATAAATGATCTTCTTCAATAAAGTAAAAGCAATTGTACAAATACAATGTTATAGAAAAAATTTATGAAAACACTTAGCATATAACATTTTGCAGGCACACATACTAATTAGGAAGATTCATACAGTCAGGGAAGTATCATATATTGCTTACATAAAAAGGAAAACCCAAAATAGCTGTCACGATCAGAGATAGTGGATCCTCTGTACTACCGTGAGCGATGACATAAGCCAACACTTGGTATCCGATTTTCACCAGAGCCCAAGCAAGTTGGGCTTGTTGCGGGATGGTACCACCAGGTCATTCCACAGGCGTGACTTTGGCTGTGGTGGCGGCCAAGACGTTGTGCAGAATTGTGAAGCAAACTCGTGGTCAGGGCAGGCAGGAGGTCAAGAAAGGCAGTTTGGGATGCACATGGTGGGAGGAATAAGAAGCTTGTACGCCACGGGGTTGATGTACTTAAAGGGGTATTCCAGGAATATGAATGTCTGACACAAAAACCCATGATGATATAAATAAATGAATACAACAATACTCAATGTCATTAGTCACAAAATGGAGCTTAAATAGTTTGATTTTATGATTCACAACATTTTATGTCCTCTCTAAAGTAGGTGGAGTTATCACCAAGATGGCCGCCACTGGAAAATACAAGTCCCATGATCCTTTAGTTCTCAGTAACTCCTCCTCCCTTTTATGCTCTGCTCCCAGTGATGATGTAACAGACTTTCCTGCTGTGTTACCATAGTAATGATGTGTAACTGCCATCACCACAACACTGGCCATACTGGATGCACTGCAACCAACTGACTACAGCCAAACTTAGTGGTGATCACATGACCCTGCCCAGGCAGGTACAGGACATGTGATGTGGACATGTGACCAGCGGCCATGTTCTTTTCTGCGACGAACCGCGCGGAGGAAATTAACGGACTGATTAAAGGGCCGGTAGCATTTTAATTCTTCATTACAGTCTATGTCATCAGCATTTTTCTGCTAAGGGGAGCAAAATTTTAAATAACAACTAATTACACATTAGCTTATATTTTAAGTGCCCATTTGTATATGAATTATGCAGATTCCTGGAATACTCCTTTAAGTACCTTGAATGGGCCCAGAAAACGGGACCAAGTTTGTAGCCAGGGATCTTCAGATGGACATACCTGGAGGAGAGAAGACTGGAGGAGGCCTATGTTTCCTGCCGGCCTGTTTTCGTGCGGGCAGATGCCCAAAGTAGAGAGTGATGAGTATGCTCCCAGATGGACTTAAGATCCCTTAACAGTTCCTCTACAGCAGGTACATCAGAAGGAACGGCAAGAGGCAGTGGTGGGTGTGGATGTCGTCTGTAGACAAAGAAGAAGAGAGCAGCACCGGCAGATGCATGCAGAGTCTAGAGAATTATAAGAAAATTCCTCCCAAGGTAAGAGGGAGGACCAATCATCCTGTCGTGCAGAGACAAAGTGCCATAGATAGCAACCCAAAGTCTGGTTGACTCTCTCCATCTGCCCGTTAGACTGAGGATAGTATGTGGAGGAGAAATCCAGCTTGACTTGCTGTTGATGGCAGAGAGAACTCCAGAATCTGGAGACAAACTGGAATCCATGGTCCAAGACAATGTGCAGAGGGAATCCATGTAGGCGGAAGATATGGAGGAAGAACAGAATGGCAGACAAGGAGCTGATGGCAGACGTGGCAGAGCAACAAAATGAGACATCTTAGAGAACCTGTCAGTTACCACCCAGATCCGTGATAAAGTCCATGGCTATGTGAGTCCACGGGCAACTGGGCAGGGACCAGCAGATGACGCCACTCCTCCAAGGCAAGTGTAATGGCCGGAAGCTCCTGATCACCTTTGGAGTAGCTCCTCTCTGCAGCAGAAAAAGTATTTGAGAAGAAACTAGAGGTGAGTGTTCGACCATTGGGCCCTTTCTGGGTGAGGACAGCTCGAGCTCCTACAAAGGAAGCGTCAACTTCAAGCTGGAATGGTTTCTCCGTATCAGGCCCGCGTGAGAACAGGAGCGGAGGCAAAGGCAGACTTCAATTAAGAAAATGCTTCTTCAGCCCCTGGAGGCCAGAGCTTAGGGTCAGAATTTTTCTTTGTTAATGCCACAATAGGTGACACGAGGGAGGAGAAATGTGGTATGAACTGCCAGTAGTAGTTAGTGAAGCCTAGGAATCTCTGTATAGCTCATAGTCTAACTGGGTAAGGCCAGTGGAGAACCGCAGACAACTTGGAGGGATCCACCTGTAGACCCTTGTCAGAAATGATATACCTAAGGAACGGAAGACTCTTCTGGTGGAACTGTCACTTCTCGAGTTTTGCATATAGGCAATTGGCCCTTGGACGCCTGAGAGCCTGATGGGATTCCAGGTCAGTAGAGAACACCAGGATATGACAAATTGACAAATTCTTGAAAGACAGCAGGCCCCTTTTTAGAGTCAAACAGCATGACCAGATACTCAAAGTGCCCATCTCGAGTGTTGAAGGCGGTCTTCCTTTCATTACCTTCATGGATGCGGATGAGATTATATGCCTCCCGAAAGTCCAACTTAGTAAAAACGGTGCTCCACGGAGGCGGTCCAAGAGTTCCTTTGATCAAGGGTAGTGGGTAGATATTCTTCAGGGTAACTTTATTAAGCCCATGATAGTCTGTGCAGGGGCAGAGAGAACCATCTTTCTTGGCCACAACAAAGAATCCAGCACCGTCAGGAGACAAAGACTTGCGGATGAAACCTTTCTGCAGATTCTCTTTGATATAGACACAACAACCAGCTTAGCCCCCATACAAAAATGTCCTCTCAACTCTCAAAGTTATAGAAACCAGCAATACCAAAACAAAGAGCTGAAAAATATTTAGAAAAAGTATATTTCTTTATTAACATTCCAAATAATGCAAATTACAAAATATGGGGGAAACAGGATGTCCTAGGTAGAAAATGGGACCACCACAGAGTACCTGCGACCCCTCCTCCTCCGTATGGCCCAAATTCAAAGCATGCCAAATTTGAATATCAAGGCGTAATGTGTCCAACAATAGGACTGAAATGGGGGTAAAGTGACAATAATGCAATGAACACCGATAATTAGATAAACCGGAGGTACCTTCCGGTATTAAAAGTTCCAGGAATCCATGTCACACTTACCCGCAGGCATAATAAAAGGGAGGCAGAGGGCAGTCAGAGGGGAGGCCGAAAGATACACCCCGACGCGCGTTTCGCACAGATGCTTTGTCAGGAAGTATATATGCTGTGCCCACCATTAAATACACCACACCGACATGTCAGCTTAGAGACGCGCCCATCACGTGACGCGTCCGGCCACTGAGGTTGCGCATCGGATGCACGTCACATGATCGGGTCAGCACTGCCATGGAGACGCATCCCATCTCCGTACAACTCCCCATGAGCGAACATGGCTCATGCGCCTAGGCGCGTCAACATGACGCCGCGGTGTGCAACAAGTGACTCAAATCGCCACCCGTTACAACCAAGGTAGGCAGAAGAGCATCTCTGAACACACAGTATGTCGAACTTTGAGGCTACAGCAGCAGAAGACCACACCGGGTGCCACTCCTTTCAGCTAAGAACAGGAAACTAAGGCTACAATTTGCACAAGCTCATCGAAATTGGACAGTAGAAGATTGGAAAAACATTGCCTGGTCTGATGAGTCTCGATTTCTGCTGCGACATTCGGATGGTAGGGTCAGAATTTGACGTCAACAACATGAAAGCATGGATCCATCCTGCCTTGTATCAACAGTTCAGGCTGGTGGTGGTGGTGTCATGGTGTGGGGAATATTTTCTTGGCATGCTTGGGCCCTTTGGTACAAAAATTGAGGCATCGTTTGCAACGCCACAGCTTACTGGGAGTTTGTTGCTGACCAGTCCATCCCTTTATGACCACACGTACCCAACAATCTGATGGCTACTTTCAGCAGGATAATGCGCCATTCATAAAGCTGGAATCATCTCAGACTGGTTTCTTGAACATGACAGAGTTCACTGTACTTCAAATGGCCTCCACAGTCAACAGATCTCAATCCAATAGAGCATCTTTGGGGATGTGGTGTGGACAAGGGAGATCACATCATGATGTGCAGCCGACAAATCGCGGCAGCACTGTGTGATGGCCATCATGTCAATATGGACCAAATCTCTGAGGAATGCTTCCAGCACCCTTGTTGAATCTATGCCACGAAGAATTGAGGCAGTTCTGAAGGCAAAAGGGGGTCCAACCCGTTACTAGCATGGTGTACCTAATAAAGTGGCCGGTGAGGGTATGTGAACAATAAAAATAAAGTGCCCATACATTGACTATAAATCCGGTAGGACATAGCCTCTATCCCTCATATAATGTAAACCAAGTACCATGCTGTAAAAAATATAAAAATATTTTTTACTGTGCAAAAAAGTGCAAACATGTCATCATTAATATATATGTGAACAATAAAGGTAAAGTGCCCATGCATTGACTATATCTGGTACGACATAGCCTTTATCCCTCATATGATGTAAACCAACTGCCTATGTAGGTGAATAAGTAAAGTGCATATGCTGCAGCGCAATACAGAAAAGAGTGTTCAAGCAGTGAACCAGCTACAAAACTATACATAAATAATAGTGTGAAACAGTCGGATATGGATTATACTGCCAAAACTGAAACCATAAGCTTCCCAGTGAAACATAGTTAACACAAACCATCAAGATGGATAATCCATCAAAAAGTGAACCACTACAAAACAAATCACAATGATAAAATCAACCCAAGACACATTTGGTGTATGGACACATATATAAATGAGCACCCATAGTATGACAGTTTGGGTGCACATATAGATCAATCATCACAGGTGTCTCCAATCAAGCCTTTTTCTTGTGGATGCCTCATCCAGAAGTATTCTACAGTCTTGATAAGTGCCCGAGGTGGAAAAGTAGTATATATATCAAATCATTTAAAACCATTTATGACATCTACAAGTGGAAATGGAAAACAAAAATTAGACACAGCATCAATTTGACCTAAAAAACATTATAAAAAAGGTTTAAAGATCATTGCCTCATTGAGACCTCTCGGCTGCAGAGTGTCCAGGTGGGTGATCCATCTCAACTCTTTTTGAAAAAGCCTCTTCTTCCCTCCCCCCCCCCCCCTAGACCCCATGATGACCCTATCTATCCCTCGTACTGTAAGTCCTTTTGGGTTATAGCCATGTTTCTCATGGAAATGCTTCGGGACCGGTTGCAATTTTAAATCTTTTAGAGGGCCGGAGCTATCGTCTTTCCTGGCTGCTCTTATGCTCCGAACATGCTCAAGGACACGTACCTTCAAAGGTCTGGTTGTCATGCCAACATATAATTTCCCACAGGGGCAGGGCAGGCAGTAGACCAACGACTCTGTATTGCAGTTAATGTGATATACAATTTTGTATTCTTTTTCCAAACAGGAGTCGGTGAACCTCTGTGTGCGCTCCATATATTGGCATGCCTTGCATTTGCCACAGCAGCACGAACCCCATGTTGGACCATTCTTTCCTAACCAGTTCTTTTCTATATGGGGAACATAGTGACTCCGCACCAACATGTCCCGTATGTTACATGATTTTCACCAAGTGATAGAAGGATTCGTTGTGAGGCTCTGTGCTAGATCTTGCCCATAATCTCCCTAATCCCCCTCCATTGAGAGTTGAAACCAGTGATCAATCTCACTGGTTCCATCACATTTTTCTCCCTTGGTCTACTCACCAAGTGGGAGCTGCGACTTTCATTTTTGGCACGATTGTATCCACGCTTAATCGTAGCTTCTCTATAGCCTCTATCCCGGAATCGTTTAGTCAGATCACTAGCCTGTTTTTCAAAGGAATGGTCGCTGGAGCAGATACGTCTCATTCGCAGGAACTGTCCCACCGGAATGGCTTTTTTTGGACTGTGGGTAGTGGAAGGAAGATGCATGAAGAAGAGAGTTTACAGATGTCTCTTTTCGAAACACATCTGTGGTAACAAAGCCTTCCGAGCTTTTTCCAATTAAAATGTCAAGAAACTCTATCTGGTCTTGGCTGTACTTCCAGGTAAGCGTAATGTTCTGTTGGTTGACATTGAGGCCCTGCAAAAATAAATCCAAATCAGTGGCAGAACCCTGCCAAATAAATAGTATATCATCTATATACCTTGACCACGAGATGACGGTGTTGTAACCTGGAGTGTTATCAACGATTTCTCTCTCCCACAGCTCTAGGAAAAGATTGGCACACAAGTCGTCCCCATAGCTGTAGCTGTAGGAAAAGTCGATCGTGGAAAACAAAAAAATTATTTTTTAAAACAAAGTCCAAAAGAAGCATAATATATTCAACCAGGTCCATGTCTATATTGGACATTTCCAAAAAATATTTCGACGCCCGCATCCCGTGGTCATGGCATTTAGATGTTCTATGTGCCATGACCACGGGATGCGGGGTCTCACCCTCACAAGTAACCAACCACATGTCTGAGTCAAGGTGGACCCCCTCCACACAGCCCAGAACATCTGTAGTGTCCTTCACCTGTCCACATGGATACTTAAAGGGTTATTCTCGTCTGGGGTCTAACATTTAGTTTCATTAATCTGCCATATATAAACATTATTTCAATTAGATGTTATTTTAAAAAAAAATTACCCGTGTGAAGATAATTTCTCATAAATGTAGTGATATGGTCTCTCAGAAACTAGACTGTGTCCTTGGAGGGAGGGATTGACCTAAGAAACAAAAGTTTTTTTCATATGAAATGTCTGGGAGTTACTGTATGTCCCACAGCCATTCTGTGGTAATGAACGCTGAAGCCAGGAGGCCATGCAGGACTCAATAGCGCATGTCTGGCCACCGCTGCCAGAGTGTGAGGTGGTTGTATCCCAGGAAGCTACATTTATGACTTATGATTTATGACAACATTTATGAGAAATTATGACTACATTTATGAGAAATTATTTTCACATGGAACATTTTTTTAATAACATCCAATTGAAGAAATGTTTACATATGGCAAATGAATTAAATTAAATGTAAATGCCCAGATGGGAATACCCCTTTAATCATATGTTAAATGTTTTTTGTATTACATGTAAACCAACCCTTAACAGGGATGGGTATCCCCTTTGTAGGATGTACCATCCTGTCCCCTTTTACCATATTGTTACAGTTTTGGCATAATAAGCAAGGAAAGGTTCCCTCAAAAAATTCTGTCTTGAAATTTTTTTTCTCAAATCTGCCCAAACCATACTATTCCCCAATGATTTTCCTTTATGATAAATAAATTTAGGGGGATGTTTGAACAAATGTCCAAATTTTGGTTCATATTTTAATAAAGACCAATGCTTTTTTATTGTATGTTTAATAAATTCAGCATGCTTATCATATGTAGAGGCAAACAGTATTTTTTGGTCTATTTAATTACTCTTTAATCCCTGTTTCATAAATTCTTCTCTAGTTGTTCTACCAACTTCCTCCCCCACCTTTTCTAACTCTAATCTATCATAACCTTTTTCCTTAAAGGGAACCTGTCACCAGGAGACCCATTTTTAGCACTCCCCACAGAGCATAGTACATACACTGCCAAAGTGTTTTTGTATTAAAAATAGGTTTTACAGAAAAAAAGATATGTTATATTGTACCTTTCATTAGCATCTGCTGTGTGGGGAACAGCTACTCCATGTGACCTTTTCAAATATATGAAAACACCCATCACTTGGCTTAGCGACACCCTATGCTCCTCTATAGCCAATCCTGAGTGGTGGGAGTTATTCATTTATTTGAAAAGGTCACATGTTTCCCAAGGGTGGGGGGGAACTGTTCCTTTCCAGCTCCTCCCATAAGGCAACTGCCTAGTCACACAGCAGATGCTAATGGAAGGTACTATATAACATATTTCTGTAAAACCAATTTTTAATCCAAAAACACTTTGGCAGTGTATGTACTATGCTCTATGGGGACTGGGGGAGTGCTAAAAATGGGTCTCCTGGTGACAGGTTCCCTTTAAATTTTTCTATTAGTTTATTCTTATTAATATGGTAATCTTCATCAGAGCTACAGATTCTTCGGGCTCTAACAAACTGGCCTTTAGTGATCCCTTTAAACACTTGTAGGTTATGAAAGCTTCTCCTGTTTAACAAATTATTACGATCTGTCGGCATAGACTATAAGGTTGTGGCTACAGTGCCATCCATCTGTCTCTTAACCTCAATGTCCAGGTAACAAATTTGATTCTCCTGAACCTCAGCTGAAAATTCAATTAATTCATGACAGGAATTAAGATACACCATCCATTCTTCCAATTCATCTTTTGTACCTCTCCAGCACACAAACACATCGTTCACATACCTAAGCCAAATTTTGGCCAGATGGCTGTGTCTGTGTCCAGAGTGGTACTGATCCTCAAACATAGACATATAAAGGTTTGCGAAACTTGGAGCCGCAGTGGACCCCATAGAAGTCCCCTGTAGCTGCAAGTAATGCTCCTCTTGAAATCTAAAATAGTTTCTATTAAGGATAATATCCAACAAATCCATAATGAAGTTGATAAAGGCATTAGACAACTTGGGATCCTGCCCCAATTTTTCTCTTACTACTAACAGTGGAATATTGGTATAGAGGCTCTTTATATCTAAATTACAAAACAGAGTGACATCTGTCAAATCCTGTGCTCTGATTCTTTCTTAAAGAATCTGTAGTGTCCTTCAATCAGTTAGGTAACCTTTTTAAGAGCGGTTGTAGGAAGAGGACAGAGGGTATGGTACTGAAACAACTCCGGACACAATAGGGCGCCCTGGAGGATGGGACATGTCCTTATGTATTTTGGGGAGCAAATACAACACATGCACCCTTGGGGAATCATGGACCAGCCTCTTAAATAGTGTGTCCTGGATAAGTCCCTCTTCCAATGCATCACAAAGTATGACATCAATTTCTTGCTTAAATATATTTGTAGGGTCAGATTCCAATTTACCATATACTTTATGATAAGATAGCTGTGACTTTGCTTCCTTTATATACATTTCCCTATCCCACACTACGGTGCCCCTCCCCCTTATCCACATTTTTAGTGATATAAAATATAATAGTGTCATCACCAGACAAGTTTTTAATAGCTTCCCTTTCCGCATTTGTAATAATTTGTCTAGTGCCTTTTTTTTTACTTTATCCCATTGTGCTACTATTCAAGACCAGTGGGCTGTGCTGGAAGAGATTGAAGGGATTAATCAGGGTTCCATAGTTATAAAATTGCTACAGCGCAAAGTATATTGGATTTTTTTGCCTGGACACCCTCGCTCCAAAAGGAATGAATGAAAATTGTAATTTTTGTCTCTTTTTGTAAACTTTGTAAAGTTTTTGCAAACTTGTTGTAAACTTTTGGCAAACTTTTTGACATTTTTGTAAACTTGCAGGCTTTTGCAAACTTTGGTAAACCTTTGTAAATGTTGTGATTAGGTGGAGTTTGCAACTTTAGGTATATATGCTGGTATTGGTAAATAACCTTTGAATATTAATTGCCATTGATGTATAGTACCACTTCTATGCTGTTTATCAGACAATTTTTCATTGCCAATTGTTTTTAAATCTTTGTGTCTTTTAGAGTAATTTGCATTTTGACCGCTGTATTTATCTTAGTGGTGGGATTGTCACTATGCATGTCTGAAGAACAGACACGCCCCGTAACGTCACATGATGTGCTGGATCCCGTCCTCCCTAATGGAGTAACTACATGTTGTGCTCAGACCGTCTCCCTGAAGTTCACGCTGGATTATATGACCTTTCACACTTGGGTGATTATGCCTTAAATACTTGGAACAATCGCTGTATTTTTGATAAAGAAAAATTGCTAAATAGCAAATAACAGCATGGTAGGCGTTTCATTCATTCAAGGTTTACTCCCCCTCCCCTCTAGTTGCATTAGTTAGCTCTGTGCTCCCGAGATTTCCAGCAGATAACGGGAAAGGGAGCAAGTGCAGGAGATGGTAGGGGAAGTACTCTGGGGCTTATAGTCATTAAAATAGTAACTACTAAAAACTGTCTGGTCATAAAAGAAAAAGAACACTCCAGTCCTTAAGGATCAAATTTAAGGAACTGTGTTCTGCTTTTTTTTTAATTATTTTTCTTGGAGGAATCTCTTAATTGGATGTTCTCAGGGTCATCTTGTGAAATTTCACAACATCTCAGTTATCTACTGGATTAGAGACTTCCTGATAGATAAGCTCCTGTTTGTTGCTTGTCATTTTTTATTAAAAGATAACAGTTAATATGTTTCCCTTTTAATAAGAAATTTACACAAAATGGACTTTTTTTTCTTAAATCAAAGGACCAAAGGATCAGATTTTCTGGATTAATGTGTTAAGGAAATTTCATTGTATATTTTCATACACCGGCTGATACAGGCTCCATTTAAAATGAAACATTGCACAGAGTTTATTATATTTGATATTATCTGTTTTTTTGGGGGAAAAATACAAACCTGGTATAGCATTGGATCTCAGCACATTGCCAAAACGGTATACTTGTAATAATACTTCATTAAGATAGTATCACAATCCACATTAGAGGAGATAAAGCAATAAATTGCATCAAAAAAACAATGCTATGAAGATGTGAAATACATTGGAGCCACTTGTCCCATTTGTGACTTTTTTATTTCTTGTCTTTCTTGTTTTGCTGGTTCTTGCTGCTGGTTTTTCCTCTTATCAAAAAGCCGTGGATTCATTGATAAAATGAACACTAATCTCTGTACAAATCGTATAAGAAAGGTGAAAATTCCTCTTACATTTTCATATGCTTTATTTATGGGGGTGTACTAGTTGAATATTAAAAATAATAAATAAATAAAAGCAATTATTTTCTCATAATAATGAAATTTATAGCTTACCCACACAAACGAGCTTCATCTATGAAACACTGACCATAGGGTGTCGCAGTTCAAAGACCAAACACTGGAGCTTATTTACTAAGGGTCCGTGGATCGCATTTCTGTCGGACCTCTTGACATTTTTGGGATTTGCACAGCTGTGACAGGTATTAAGCATTCACTTACATGCACCAGGAAGAAGAAGGTGAACTCCAGCGGACCTGAGCGGGGAAGTGACAGAAGCAGGAAATAGGGCACACAATCTTCGTGAATCACGACAGATGTGCATTTCGGTCAGAAAATGCACTTTCGGGGATCGCGCAGTATGGGTAAATAAATGTGCCCCATTGTATCATGGATGGGAGTCTAAACATCACAATTATACACTGCTCAAAAAATAAAGGGAAAACTTAAAGGGAACCTACCACCACAAATCTACCTATAAAGGTAGATCGGGTGGTAGGTGGATCAATGGGACGTGAGGATAGCCCTTTTAAGGGCTAATCCTCACGTCCCCACACTTTTTTGTTAACTTTTATTTAATATATATTCAAATTTACTTAGATGCGGTCGTACTCGGGCTTTGGGAGTAGCCGAACAGTCTGAGGTTACACGAGGCTGTACTCCACCCCCGGTAGCCTCTTTTCCCTGCCGCTGCGTACCGAAATGTCGTCTCTCCCTCATCAAGCAGCGGCGAGGCGCCTAGCCCGCGCTGCGCAAAGATGGTAGTATGGAGTAAAGAGGCTCTCCGGCGTGGAGTAGCACGCCTCGTTGTACTCCAGATGCGCTACTCCACGTCCCAGTAGCGCCGCATATGTAATTGCATAAAAGTCTAATAAAAGTTAACAAAAAGTGTGGGGACGTGAGATTACCCTTAAAGGGCTATCCTCACATCCCATTGATCCACCTACCACCCGATCTACCTTTATAGGTAGATTTGTGGTGGTAGGTTCCCTTTAACCCCTCTAGGATGTGGCTCTCTTTCGTTTTTGCATTTCCATTTTTCACTCCCCACCTTCAAAAATCTATTTCTGCGTAACAAATTGCACCTTATAGTGACAGTATTTATTATTCCATGCCGTGTACTGGGAAGCGAGGAAAAAATCGATGCTGTGAAATGATGAAAAAATGCAATGCAACAACCTCGACCCCAATGACATTTCTTCTTTACAATCACGATGATACCAAATTTGTATAGGTTTTATAATGTTTTCATACATTTACTAAAATTAAAACCTTCTGTACAAAAAACGTAATTATGCCATTTCTCGCGCTTTTTCAGTGTAGGGAGCTGTAGTTGGTGTCATTTTTTGCAACTTTTGATGACGTTTTTAATGCTATCATTTTGACCACTGTCTGGCCTTTTGATCACTTTTTATAGAATTTTTTATATTTTTCAAAATGTGGCACTTTTGACTTTGGGCGCTATTTTCCGTTATGGGGTTAAACACCAGGAAAAATTGTTATTATATTTTGATAGATCAGACATTTTGGGACGCGATGATACCAAACATGTTTATGATTACTGTTTTATTTATCTCTTTTCTTTCTTTTTTTACTATTTCATGTTTGTTTTACATTTTTTAAATATTTATATATCATTATTTCTGATCCTCCAGGGTAATTTAACCCTGCAGGCTCCGATTGCTAATACTATATACTGCAATACTACTGTATTGCAGTATATAATATCCTTTTTACTATGATTTCTAATAACTTGCCAGTGAGACTGTAAGGCTTCCATGCCAACAATCACCGGCCGCACCCGATGACATCACAATGGGCGCGATTCGGCCATCAGGTGCCCCTGTAATGGTAAGTTTAGGTGCCGCAGTCCGGGTTTCGTCCGCAGCACTTATACATGTTTAACTGCCGCATCGGGCCACACTGACTACAGCATAACAGGGGGTGTTGGCTATATTATACAGGCCTCACGCACGCTGTGTATGAAGAGAGCTCAGCTCGTGAGTTCTCTCCATACACCCTTAGCATCCTCGGTCGCGAAAGTGTTAACACAATGGGTGGGTGCATACATGTATTTGTCTTTAGACCAGTGCAGAGTAGAAATAGACAGATGCTGGATGATTTAATCTGGTGCAGTATAAGACTGACGATTCATACTTTGCACCTCCGATGAGTTGGCCTAGTTTGCAGTATCACAATATGGAATTTTCTGATGCGTGAACTATTTCCTGCAAGGCCACGTTTCTGTTACAAAGGTCATGCCCCTTAAAAAGCAAGTCTGATAACTGCCAATTTCTCCTGATGTGCAAATTTAACAGACAACATTTCTCATTCCATCCACCAAGACCATGTTGCACCACAAACTTTCCAGGAGTTGACTGATCCTTTGATTCAGGTTTGGAAGATGTGTCAGAATAGTATTCCCCAACGCAATAGGATGCCCAGGTCTGGTAGAGATGTCATACAAGTAGGACACACAAATTACTGAACCCTCTTTCCTTGTCTTGAGGAATTTCCACTGAAGTTGGGTCAGCCGGAAATGTGATCTTCCACTTTGATTTTGAGTATCATTTCAAATCCAAATAAACAAGATCAATCTGGTAGAGAATTCACACTTGTGGAGAGAAAATGGTATTTTGTATATTCATCAGATAGTTTGGGATAGTGGTTTAATGTCATTTGAAGAGCTTTGTGTTTATATGATTTAAACACTAGGGACTGGTTTTATTTTGTTTAGCTTTAAAGTTTCCCTTAGAGATGATGATTTAAGAAAAGAAAGTCCTCCAATGTTGGATAGACTACATTAAGGTATGGATAATAAAAGACGTTTGACTGATCTAGAAGTGTCTTGTCTGGCTGCACATACTTACAGTAAATGGAAGAAGGATCTGTTAGGCCCGTTCCACACTTACGAGTGTGATGCGATTACCTTTGCCCACACTCGCACACATGCTGCCGTGGAACCGCACGGCCCGAACGCTGCACAGCGGGAGTGAAACTCATCTTCAGTTCGGTGCAGCGTTCGGGCCGTGCGTTCCCGGCAGCATGCGTTGCGAGTGTCATGCGAGTTCATCGCATCACACTCGCAAGTGTGGAACGGGCCTTAGACCTTTCTGTAAATGAGTGGATTGATTCACTGACTATGATTAAAAGAACAACAAATACTTTAAATGTTATATTCATAATACACTTGGTACGTTATACCCCTAAAGCCTTAAATAGGTTTCAAATTAGACAGAGAAATATCCAAGATGCATCGTGTTTGAAGTAGATTTAATTCATATGTTATAGAAATGGCCAAAACTGCACAGATATTGGGTTGAGTGGATGGATTAAGATTAACCCCTAAGCGCACCAGGGTGTACTATAACGAGAGAGTTCAAAGGCTGAGCTCTCTCTATACACAGCGGCTTTTAGCTGTATGAAACCTGGTGGCACCGATTGCAGCAGGTAACCTGTCACCACTTTTTCACCATTCTTCCATCCCAGTATGTTTGAATAAAAAAAAAATCTAAAAGTCATTTAGGTCCCAAATTGATATAAATTAATATGGTGGCACATACCGCAAAACATGACACCTTACATAGGTCCATACACCAAAGTGTGAAAAAGTTATTGGCCTCAGAATTTGGCAAAATGGAAAATATTTTTTACGTACAAAAGATGTTAATTTTTAAATTTTACATTTTTAAAAAACCTATATAAATTTGGTATCCTGTGATCAAATGGACCCAAAGAATATGGAGAAAGTGTCATTTGAAGTGCAGAATAAAACCCAAAAAAATACAGCCCCCAAGAAAACACCACAAATGTGTTTTTTTGTCAATGTCACTGCACTTGTACTAATAAGTACAATCTGTCCCACAGATAACATCTCTGTAAATGTAAAAACGTAAAAATAAAAAAGTTATTGCTTTTGGAATGAGGGGATTAAAAAACAGAAATGCAAAAACGAAAAAGGGCTGAGTCCTGTACGGGTTAATCTTTAATCTGTATATACCCAAAGTTGTGCATTTTGGGCACAAAATTGGTTTAGTGGGTCAAGAATAATATGTATTGACGATTATGATAGCAAGAAAAGTTATTCTGTATAATTGGAAGTCGGTAAGGCTACCTGGAATCCAGGAATGGGAGGAGAGGATGGATTTTCTGGATTTCAGCTAAAATGTGGGAAGGGTTAGGCTTTGGTAAAAAGCTAGGTTCTAAGAAAGTGTTACTGTTATGGAATACTAGAAGACTGGTGCTTCTGAGATGGGTAATGGGAAAGCAAGGGTTTGGATAATAATGATTGTGGAAATAGGTTTATTGGTATTGTTTAATATATAGATGTAAAAGAAATTGATTATGTGTGTAATTTGCATGTGTGTTACTTATTTGCATATTTTCCGAGAATCCCTTAGTGGAAAGTCAATGGCTATAAGTCTCCACATGCCTATAAGGTGGCATTAAATTTCAGTCTCCTTAAGGAGAACTATTACTTCCTAACCCTAGTCAACAGCCTCTCACTCGCCCAAACCAGTTGAATAGCTGCACTGAAGAGACCCAACCAAGTTGAAACACTGCTGTCAAGAGTTGGGAATCTGTTCCTTCTGGAATAGATATACTGGTTTGGTTTTAATCCTGCATCATGTCATAAGGCTTCCTGAAGGTCATGCTTCCTGAAGGTTGTGTTCTCAAAGACAAAAGCCTCCCCCAAATAATGGGACTTTTTCACAAATATTCTAAAAAAGGCCTCTGAGAAACACATACCATATGGGAAAAAGCATAATAGAAACAAGAAAAAGCCAATGTGGTTAACTGGTCTTGTAAGGAGTGCAATGAGCGAGAAAGATAAGGCGTTTAACCCTTTAAAGACATTGCCCTTTTTTGTTTTTTCATTTCCATTTTTCACTCCCCACAATAGTGATGGTACTTATTATTCCATGCCGTGTACTGGGAAGCAGGAAAAAAATTCCAAATGCAGTGAAATTGGTGAAATAACGCATTTGTACCGTTTTCTTGTGGGCTTGGATTTTACGGCTTTTACTATGTGCCACAAATGATATGTCTACTTTCTTCTTTGGTTTGATACAATCACCAATCACTCGCTCTGTTTGCTATGGTTGTTTTACTTGCCTACCATCCATCTATTCCACCAGTAACAACTATCCATATCAATGCCTCCCTTCTTCACTCACCTTTCTATACCACTCACACACTCTATACGTTATGCAACCATACTAACTTATCACAGTGTTCTGCTGTGGAGCAAGAATTAACTTCTTTTAAATCTCTAAAGCATCTTTTGTCTCTTCTCTTTCTCCGTCTGCTTGCTGCAGGGGACATCTCTCCTAACCCAGGCCCTCCTTCTGCTCAATTTAACACTTCACATAGAAACCCTGCTAACCTTATAAAGATTTAGTGTATCCCCTCTTTTCCTTCTCTACCTGTAAACCTTTTTAAATGTGCCCTATGGAACGCCCGTTCTGTGTGTAATAAATTAGAATCAGTTCCCCTCTTTCTTTCTAAGTCTTTTGACATGCTTGCCATCACGGAAACATGTATCCAACAGGATGACTCTGCCTTGGTTGCGGCATTGTCTTATGGCGGTTTACACTTTTCTCACTCTTACAGACCTGAGAATAGGCAGGGAGGTGGGGTAGGCATACTCCTCTCTCCACAATGCACTTTCCAGGTCATTCCTCCTGTACCCTCTCTTACTTTCCCATCTTTTGAGGTCCACTCCCTTAGACTTTTCCGCCCATTCTCTCTTCGTGTGGCTGTAGTATACCGTCCTCCTGGCTCACCCTATCAGTTTCTTGACCACTTTGCCTCCTGGCTCTCTCACTTTCTGTCCTGTGACATTCCAACCATCATCCTGGGAGACTTCAATATCCCTGTTAACACTCCCATTTCACCTCCTGCCTCTCAGCTCTTAGCACTAATTACTTCTCAACTTTCACAACTCTGCGATTCTCTTACTCATAACGAGAGAAACATACTTGATTTGGTCTTCTCCCGACCATCTTCAATATTAATTTTACCAATTCTTCCTTTACTCTTTCAGACCATAACCTCCTTTCTTTTACTTTCAATAATCCTTCACCTTCTCAGAATCCTTCCACCCATCATTCATACCGGAACCCACGTGCAATAGATACTCGCCAACTCACAGAAAACTTACAGTCTGCACTGTCCCCCATCTCCTCTTTCATCTGTCCAAACCTGGCCACTAACCACTATAATCATACTTTCAGAAGCGCCCTATATTAGATGGCACCACTCACTATCCAAAATTTTCAACACAGACGCAGACAAACTCATCTCTTTAGGCAAGCCTATCACACTTGCTAACTGCATGAAACTCTCCCTTTACTAATCTATCCTAAGTCCTATCTCCCATCTGTTATCAGGCATTTTCAGACACGTCGATACCTAATATGTCTGTGATTTTTACTGTTTATTTATATATATAGCAGTTCTAGAGAAAGGAGGGTGAATTACATTTTTAGGGTTTTTATAATTTTTTTTAATATTTACTTTTACTATTTTTCAGACTCCCTAGGGTACTTTAACCTTAGGTTGTCTTATCGATCCTATCATATACTGCCATACTACAGTATGGCAGTATATGGGGATTTTCCACCTCATTCAAAATGTGCAAATTGTACAAAAGTCATGGCAACCGATCACTGATGATGATGATGATGTCACAAGGAGCAACACTCTCCAACAAGATGGCGGCAATTGGTGCTAACACTGATCGCGGAACATGGGATGCAGGAGCACCTGTGACAGCTCCCCCTCCTTCGGCCTCCCCCTGTTCTTGGTCTGAAGAAACCTCTGCAGAAGGGCACGGTTCAGGATGTTATCCTAAGGCTCCCAAGATCTCTCCTCCAGCCCAAACCCCTTCCAGTAAATGAGAAAGTACTGTCTCCCTCTAACCGACTTCCTCTTCAGGACCTCTTTGACTTAATAGACATTAGTGGAATCAGCCACAGGAGCAGGAGGAGCTATTTCCCGGGAGAAACGATTCAAAATGACTGGTTTCATAAGGTAGACATAGAAGGAGTTCAGGATCCGCATGGTAGATGTCACGGTTACAGCGGCGATCCTCGGTACAGATCGTGGGTGCACCCGTGCCTGCTGCCAAGGTCCCCACTCCCCCAGGTCCATACTTACCTCACATGGCTCCGGACTCCACAACGATCCCGTGCTGGTCCCACGCCGGCTTCTTCCGAGGCCATGCTCCTGCTTCCTGCCGAGGCCGCGCGCCCCCAAAGTTAGGGCGCGTGCCCGACTCTTCTGGAATTTAATGGGCCAGCGTCTTCCTTATTGGCGCTGGCATCCCGGCTCTGCTATATAGCCTGGTGACTCCCAGCATCCCCTGCCGGATCTTCAGGTCATTCTGCTGAAGAGAAAGCCTCCTGAGTGTTTCCAGATGCTTCCTTGATTTCTGAGCGTTTCCAGACGCCTCCGTGATTCCTGAGTGTTTCCAGATGCCTCCGTGTTTCCGTGTTCCTGTGGTGTTCCCGTGGCGGTCCTGTAATCCTGTGGCGGTCCGGTTATCCTGTGGCGGCCCAGTTATCCTGCCAGCCGTCCATCCGAGGTCATGCCAGCTGTCCATCCGTGGTCCTGCCATCCTTAGGTCCTGCAATCCCGAGGTCCTGCCATCCTGAGGTCCTGCCATCCCAGGGTCCTGGCATCCCGAGGTACTGCCTTCCTGTGGTCCTGCCTTCCCGTGGTCCTGCCTTATTGTGGTCCTGCCTTCTTGTGGTCCTGCCTTCCTGTGGTCCTGTCTGCCCTGTGTCCCTACCTTGGCTGCCACCGCGGACCTAGTCGAACCCGTGGAGCGACCTGGTGGCTCCCCGCCACAGCAAGACCATTCCGCTTTGCGGTGGGCTCTGGTGAAGACCAGGAGTCCACTTAGACTTCGCTCCTGGGTTGCGGCTAGCATCTTTATCCCCTGCTGTGGTCCAGGGGGGGATAAAGGGAATATTCCCATAGACTGTGACAGTAAGATCCGGCCATGGACTCCGCCAAGGTCTTGTATCCTGTTAAAACCCTGGACTGTGATAAGGACCCATGCCAGCTACTGAGTGACCTTGCCAGCCGTATTGCCCAGCAGTCTCAAGAGATTGCTACCCAAAAAGAACTACTGGACAAACTCGCTTCCACCCTCCGCAACTCTACTTCCTGTTGCTTCAGTCACCCTGCTATGTTTTCCGGCAGTAGAGACTGGACCCAAAAACTTTTTGCCGGACAAATTTGATGGCGACCCCAAATTGTGCAGGAGATTCATTTCCTAGTGCTCGCAGCACCTTGAAATTATGCCCTTCCAGTTCCCCACCGAGCGCTCTAAGGTGGCATTCATCTACTGTTTGCTCTCTGGAGAGGACCTGGCCTGGGCAACTCCACTATGGGATAGTGGTGACCCGGACATGGTTACCCATACCAAGTTCCTGGCAAAAATCCGGTCCAGGTTTGAACCACCTCAAGTTCGGCTACCTCACCTGTCCAGCTTGGTCCCGGTGTCCCCAGTGTCTCCACAGCTTCCCAGAGATGCTCCAGCGGCGCCCAAGCCTCGGCAGCTTCCCAGAGCTGCTCCAGCGGCGCCCAAGCCTCCACAGCTTCCCGGAGCTGCTCCAGCAGCACCCAAGCCTCCGCAGCTTCCCAGAGCTGCTCCAGCGGCACCTCAGCTTCCGCAGCTTCCCAGAGCTGCTCCAGTGGCGCCTCAGCCTCCGCAGCTTCCCAGAGCTGCTCCAGCGGCGCCTCAGCCTCACAGCTTCCCAGAGCTGCTCCAGCGACGCCTCAGCCTCCGCAGCTTCCCAGATTTGCTCCAGCGGCGCCTCAGCCTCTGCAGCTTCCCAGAGCTGCTCTAGCGGCACCTCAGCCTTCGCAGCTTCCCAGAGCTGCTCCAGTGGCGCCTCAGCCTCTTCAGCTTCCCAGAACTGCTCCAGCAGTGCCTCAGCCTCTGCAGCTTTGCAGAGCTGCTCTAGCGGCGCCTCAGCCTCCGCAGCTTCCCAGAGCTGCTCTGGCTTCCCCACAAGCTGCTACAGTGTCTCTGCAGCTTCAAGATGGCGGAAGATCCGTAATAAAGGCCATGGTTATGTGAGTCCATGGGCAACTGGGAATTGGCAAAGGCAGAAGCAGATCAGCTGGCTTGAGACGTGACGACTTATTACAGGCACAGGAAGTGCAGGAACTCACAAAATCTCAAACATCCTTGACCAGATCTGGTCACCAATAGAAATGAGATATGAGAGCAACGGATCTCTGCACCCCAAAGTGCCCAGCCACATGAGAGCAATGTCCCCAAGTTAGTATCCTCTTTCAAAGAGCTGGTTGAACATAAATCTTGCCAGGAGGAAGCTGCCGTAGGTCCACAGGTTGTTCAGGAGGAACAATATGTTGAGGAGCCGGTTCTTTCCCAATAACATCAGAGGCAAGAAAGGGGCATCTGCTGTGACGTTCTTCTCTGCTGGACGAGAGTGAATCAGGAAATTAAAATGAGAAAAGAAGAGGGACCAGCGATCCTGTCGTGGGTTGTGATACTGAGCAGTCTGGAGATATAGGAGTTTGCTGTGACCTGTATAGACACAGACCGGATGACAAGCTCCTTCCAGAAGGCAACTCTTCCAGAAGTTCCTCTCTGCAGCAGAGAAGGTTTTAGAGAAGAAACCACAGGTAAGAGTTTGGCCTTTGGGCCCTTTCTAGTTGAGAACAGCTCCAGCTCCTACAGAGGAAGCATCTACCTCATGCTGGAACATTTTATTCTGTATCAGGCCACGTGAGAACAGGAGCGGAGGCAAAGGCAGACTTCAGCTTAGAGAATGCTTCTTAAGCCGTCGGAGGGCAGTGGTTTTCTTAGTTGATGCCACAATGGGAGACACGAGGGAGGAGAAAGGTGGTATAAACTTCCGGTATAAAGTTAGCGAAGCCCAGGAATCTCTGGATAGCACGCAGTCCTACTGCGCTGGGCCACTGAAGTACCACAGACAACTTGGTGGGATCCATCTGAAGACCCTTGTCAGAGATGATGTATCCAAGGAAAGGAAGACGCTTTTTGTGGAAGAGGCACTTCTCGAACTTAGCACAGAGGTGGTTGGCCCTAAGGTGCCTGAGAACTTGTCTTACATGGGTGTGATGAGACTCAAGGTCTGTAGAGAACATCAGGATATTGTTGTGCACGACACAGGTATATAGTCAGTCTCTGAAAATGTCATTCACAAACTCCTGGAATACGGCTAGTGTGTTACAGAGTCCAAATGGCATAACAAGTTACTCAAAGTGCCCATCATGAGTATTCAAGGTGGTCTTCATTTCCTCACCTTCACAAATGCGGATGAGATTATACGCCCCTCATAGGTCCTATCAGAGATAGTGGATAATGGCTCTTGTGAAGAAAACCATCCTTCTTGTTCACAAAGAAGAATCCAGCAGCGGCAGGGGAAGAAGACTTGGAGATGAACCCCTTCTGCAAATTTTCCTTGGCCAACAAAACCCTTTTCAGATCCCCTGGAAGGGACACTGTGTCTGCCGGTCCTTTCACCCTCCGTGCTGACAATGCTAGCGGTCTTCCCTGAGTTTCTGCACATCTCTGCACTTGCTCCCCCTCCCGTTCACAGTTAGTTATCCCTGCTGTACGCTCCGGGCAGCGGGCATCCAGGACGCGTGAGCTTTAGGGAATTTGATGCTGTCTGTCTTCTGAATCAGCCTGGGTTCCTGCTTCTATGGAATTATGGGGGTGGTCTCAGGCTGCATAAATTGTATCTGGTCCTTCCACCTGTGCTAGTGTTTGTCCTTCTGGTACTCCCAGCCTAGCTGTATTCCTGGTCTCATGTTCTCCCTTAGCACTTTTGCTTTCTCCCCGGTATTGTATTTCGCCAGTTAGTTTCTATCTAGTGTTTTTGACCTTGACGTAGTCCTTAGGTTCTCTTCTATGTTCTGTGTCTGTTCATCTTTAGTTCTCTATTCTTGCGTCTGGTTTAGTTTTCTTTGCTGTCTTGAACCCCGTTTGTTTCATTTTTGTTTGTCCCGCTTTTCCCTCTGTCTGAATACTGTCCTAACCCTCATACTTCAGTTTTCTGTCCGTACCACCTCACTGTGGCTGACAGACTTATTTGAGTTCCTCTCACCTCCTAGGGCCTTGCAGGGTAGATAGGTTCCTGCGCCAGAGGGTAAGTTCAGCCTTTCTCTCCATTCTGTCAGCCTGTACCTAGACTTGCATTGTAGTTGCTTTTGTTTACAGTATTCCAGTTATGGGTTTTCCTAACAGCCACAGACAATGGAGCTTATTTACTAAGGGTCACGTATCGCACTTTCGCCTGGCTGTTCACGTTTTTCTGCATTTGCGCAGCTTTGACAGGTTTTTTACAGCGGTTTGCACTGGGATTGTGTTGCAGGTGAGCGGAAAGAAGAAGGTGAACTCTGTTGGACCTGAGCGGGGAAGCGACACTTGCAGGATATCAGGTGCACAATCTTAGTGAATCAGAGCACAGTGCATTATTGTCAGACAATGCACTTTCATGAACTCCGCGGGACCAGGTAAGTAAATGTAGGGATGGTGTAGTGGCAGAATCTCCGCTTGCTTCTCTGAGAAGACATCGGCATAGTACATATAAGAAGCGGGAAAACCCGTCAGAGGCTTGGAGGGCACCGCAGAAGAAATGGTGGACACCGGATGGAGAGCCATGAGACAGCGAGAGTGGCACTCCGGTTCCCAACAAAAAAATATCTCCAGTCTGTCAGTCGAGACTGGAGCATGCTGCTGCAAACACGGGAGGCTCAAAAGCACAGAGGACGTAGACCTAGATAGCACATAAAATGAAAGTCTATCCTTGTGCAAGCCCCAATTTGCAGAGATAGAGGCTCGGTGTGGTACTGAACCAAATCACAGAGAATTTGCCCACTGACGGAGGAGATGACCAGCGGCTTCTAGAGAAGGACCACATGGAGATGATGCTGGGGGACCGGAGTAGCACCCATGAAGTTTCCTGCAGAGCTGGAATACAAAAAGGCCGTTTCCCGGACCCTGTGGTTCTTCAAATTCAGCAAGGAATGTGGTGATGTTAGTCATAACTGGTTCATCCCTGTCCCAGCGGGGTAACCCATGCCAGGGCTTTCCTGGAGAGCAGACTGACCATGAATGCCACCTTAGACATCTCCGTGTCGAACTGTGTACGCATCAACTCGATGTGCAGAGAGCACTGTGGGATGAATCCCCTGCACAACTTGGGATCTCTACTTGGAGGGCGTGAATAGTCGCAGTCTGGGTTCTGTAGAAAATGGTAAAGCTGTGTGAGGGGGCACAGGGAGGCACATGGGTGCGCCTGCGACATGGGTCGCAGGAGCATCCGTGACAGAACCACAACTTTAGGAACGTCCCCGGTTGTTGATTTACCCTGTCGGTTTGCCCATTGTATTGTGGATGATAAAAGAAAGAGAAATTGGGGCACATTTACTTACCTGCTCCCTGCGCGATCCCCGAGGTGCATTGTCCTCCGGAATCCACATCTGCCACGCTTTATGAAGGTTGTACCCCCGAGTTCCTGCATCTGTCGCTTCTCTGCTGAGGTTCGTCAGAGTTCACCTTCTTCTTCCCGGTGTATGTGAGTGCATGTCTTGCGACACGATTTTCAATGTTAAATCCCGCGCGTCGTCTGAATCCGTCGGATTGTCCGGCGGTGCGACCCCCAGTTTTGTGTCATGTGAAAGCCGGAGCCGATGCGACAAAATCCGATCATGTGCGCCAGAAACCCCTGTTAAATGCGGCGCACATCGGAAATCGCCAGGAAACCCGACAAAAATGAGGCCCGTGGACCCTTAGTAAATGAGGCCCATTGGGTTTGATTTTTATTAGATTACTAAGAGTTCTCTAGAATCAAGGTGTGAATTGTGTTCCCCTGCCTGATACAATCTAAAATACCCGTAAAGATGGAATATGTCTTGAATAAAAATGGAGACTAATGTAGCTGCAGAGGGTCCCTTCAAGGGGACAAAGTGTGACATCATCAGTCCACCGTGACACAGATGGTGCTAATAAGCTTTAGACGGAGGCAGGTCTGTAATGAAGTCCATTGAGATATGTGTCTGTGGAGTCTCCAGAATGGACATGGGTTGGAGAAGGCCAATAGGACACCAAGATAAAATTTTGTGTTGATAGAACTTCCAGAGTCTTTCTCACTTCTAGATGCCCAGACAAGCAACTTCCCAGGTGGTGGAGTCAGAATTCCTTCAGAAGTGGTGGCAAGTCGTATGCTTCTAGGATATGTTCTGGGGTGGCTTAAATCTCCTTATCTGCTGCATCATAAGACCTGGAAAGTGCATCAGTCTTTCTGTTCTTCGAGCCCGGGTAATAGGTGACCTGTAAATTGAACCTGGAGAAGAAGAGAGACCATTGAGCTTGACAGGGACTCAGATGTCCGGCAGAATATGGGTATAAGAGATTCTTATTGTCAGTGAATACTGTGACTGGATTTAAGGCTCCTGTCAGCACCTGTCCAGCAACCGCGCAATCACAACCAGGCTTGGAGCTAGCTGTCAGCAGGGCCAGATTAAGGGTCCCAGCGGTATGGGGCACCTCATTTAGGATGGGGCCCCCCAGCTCGGCAGCCGACGTGGGGCCCCCTCCCACAACAATATATGTAAAAAGATATAAAATAGTTACACAGTTCCAAAGCTCTAGAGATATTAGAAACAATGGTATCTTTAGTTTTAGATAAATTCCTACCCTTACTTAAACATTTCCAATTTTGGTCCATGACTAACTAAAAAATACTACCGCCATATTATTACTGAATAATGATACCACAATACTGTTACCAAATAAATACTACCATAAAACCAATATTCCAAACAATAGCGCTACAATTTACAAATGATCCCTCAAAACTGACCCATAGGATTACCACAACATGACCGGTATTGCCAATAATTTACCACATATAAACTCCATTTACTTATGATCTTTACCGCCATATTGTTATTATAAAAACACCACCGAGCAGAAGGCAATATCACTAATGACACCTCTGTACTAGGCCCAAATAATAACATTACATCCTGATTATCACCACTAAATAATGGGGCAGATTTACTTACCCGGTCCGTTCGCGATCCAGCGGCGTGTTCTCTGCACTGGATTCGGTTCCGGCCGGGATTCATCAAGGCAGTTCCTTCAACGTCCACCAGGTGGCGCTGCTGCGCTGAAGTTCCCTGAAATGCACTGAAGTTCACGATCCTATCCTGGATGAAGATGAGTGCCAGCTCCGCGACACAATTTCCTTTTTTAAATGAGGCGGTTTTTCCGAATCCGTCAGGTTTTCGTTCGGCCACGCCCCCCGATTTCCGTCGCGTGCATGCCGGTGCCGATGTGCCACAATCCGATAGCGTGCGCCAAAATCCCGGGGCAATTCAGGTACAATCCACGCAAATCGGAAATATTCGGGTAACACGTCGGGAAAACGCGAATCGGCCCTTAGTAAATGACCCCCAATAACTCAATATTACTGCAATACTAAATGATAACCTACACACACAGACCAGTATGTACCGACATATAGTAACCATATAGTAGTATATACCAGTCCTGCACAGAGGCCGCAGTGTCATCCAATCACTTACAGGTGACGTCCCTGATGTTGTCTCTTCCCTTCTCTCTGCTCTTCCAGGAGACTTCTTCCATCCATAACTCATCTCTGCTGGTTTATAAAATGGACATGGTTGGCATCATCCAATATACTTCTCACACCTGACCCTCACATACAAAACTGACCACAATGTTCCCCCACATGTATCATATTTACCCCTAACACCACAACTGTTCACACTGGGCCCCCCCCACATAAATCATATATACCTCTCACGCCACAACGGACCACACTGTACCCCTACATATATCATATATATCCCTCAAACCACAACTGACCACACTGTACCCCCACATATATCATATATACCCCTCACACCACAACTGACCACACTGTCCCCTACATATATCATATATACCCCTCACACCACAACTGACCACACTGTCCCCTACATATATCATATAGAGCCCCTCGCATCGGCGACGGCATGCCCGCGACGGAAATCGGGGGCCGTGGCCGAACGAAAACCCGACGTATTCGGGAAAAAACGCTGCATTTTTAAAAAAAAATGTGTCACGAAAATTGCACTTACCTTCACTCAGCCCGGCTCGGTGTATTCCAGTGATTTCCGATGCTCTTCAGCGCAGCAGCGCCACCTGGTGGACGGCGGAGGAACTGCCTTAGTGAATCCTGGCCAGACCCGAATCTAGCACAGAGAACGTGCTGCTGGATCGCGAATGGGCCGGGTAAGTAAATCTGCCCCAGTGAGTCCAATACTGATCTGACACTGGTAGAAGTAGATTCTAGTACCTCACAGGTGACATGTCTTCTCCTTCAGGGCCAGAATCAACTAAACTTATGGCTGAAGAATTTTCCACCAGACGTCTTCTGCTCCTGGCAGCACATGCCCCACACTGTGCAACTGAAAATACCACATTTACTAACAGTATAATGTCACCTGGATAACAGAAATATGCCACCGCCCCCCCCCCCCCAAAAAAAATATATACTCCATAATAAAACCACTCTTGCCCCTGCATATATTACTATACTACAGACCCTGAGTAATACTGTACCCCTATTTATAGGATTCACCCCATTCACACAATATATGGTTCCCCCATTACTTAATTTATATATTGCCCCCTTTAATGAATTAATTTACCTATTTATGGCCCTTTCTACTACTGGGGTGCCACATGAATTTTAGAGACTGGCCTCTCAAGTAATTATTTAATATACTGCCCCCCCCATTTAATTATTTAATATACTGCCCCCACCCCCATCCGACCCTATGAACTATTTTACATACTAAACAACTTTATGTATATACTAATGTATTTGTATACTGCAATACTAATTATGCTCTGCTCTCTACATCAGTTACAGATCATGCTTGACAAAGGTCGATTTAGACCGAAACGTCGCTGAAAGGATTTTTTGATCTGTTGTCACTTGACATGATTCTTTATGTTCTTTATGGTGGAGCTGTACATAATATGATAATGAAATAAAAGAATAATTGTGAAAATCGACAAAGGATGAGTGCTACGTTCTCTTCTACTATTTTACATACTAGGCCTCGACCTAGACTTCATACACTGGCAGGAGCTGGCTATATACGGGGGCAGGCTATATCAGGGGCAGGTGCTCGGTATATATGAGGGCTGGCTGTCTATATATACAGAGCATGAGGAAGGATATATACAGACGCAGGAGGATAGCTATATCAGGGGCAGGTGTTGGCTATATAAGGGTTGGTTTATACTTGAGTATTATAACGTACTGAGATGAGTGAGGAGTTATTTTTTGGCTGGATGAGCTGACGTTTTCATTGCTACCGTTTGGGGACTGTGAGACCTTTTGATCAGTTTTTATTAAATTTTTTATGTTATGTAAAATGGTGTAAAAGTTGCATTTCGGACATTTGGGTAATGTCGGACATTCAGTAATGTGGTTCAACACCAGCAATAACTGTTTTTATATTTTGAAAGACCGGACATTTTGAGACACGGCCATACCTAACGTGTTTGTGATTTTTACTGTTTAATAAATTAGTATCAGTTCTAGGGAAAGGGGGGGGGGGGTTATTTTTTAAACTTTTTTTTTTTTACTATTTTTTTTTATAGTACTTTAATCCTAGATGGTGTGATCGTTCCTTCTGTATTGCAGTATATGGCATTTTACACAGTATTCATTACAATGAGCCACTGCCACATTGTAACAAAACTGCAGATGCCATGCAGCCTTGGGTCTGACGAAGACCTGAAGCTGTCATGCCAACCAATCACCGCCCAAATTGACGTCCCAGGGAGCGAGTAACGATCAGAACAAAGATGGCGGCGCCAATGTGCCACCGTACTTCAAATGTTGGCGGCAGCATCAGAAGGGTTAATATCCGCGGTCGGCACTAGCACCAATCGCGGGTATTAGCGGTGGGTGTTTGCTGCAATATGTAGCAAACCCCACCACTGTATGAAAAGGGCTCAACTCGTGAGCCCTCTTCATACAGGCCCCGCACCTCTGCGCCCCACATGTAAACCTCAGAGCATGAGTTAATATTGTATCCCCCACACACACACACAATTAACTATTTAATATGCTGCCCCCCATTATTAACTATCTAATATGCTGCCCCCCATAATTAACTATTTAATATGCTGCCCCCCCCCCACAATTAACTATTTAATATGCTGCCCCCATAATTAACTATTTAATATGCTGGCCCCCATAAGTAACCATTTAATATGCTGCCCCCCACCACAATTTACTATCTAATATGCTGCCCTCCATAATTAACTAATATGATGCCCCCCACAAAATTAAATATTTAATATGATACCCACGCCGCAATTATTTAAAATATTTCGTCCCCCACCATCTTTTAATGCTGTTTGATTTTTAAAAAAACAACCTTTTACTCACCTCGGGTCCCGTGTCTTCTTTCTTCTTGCCGCGGCCCTACAGGAAAGGGTGCGCCGCCACGTGATAGTTGAAGGAGCGATGTGCGCCAGGGTTGTCTTCCGGCCACATCGCTCCAGTGATAGTGCTCGAGTGGACGGAAACGTCCGCATCGAGCACTACACACGGACGGGCAGGAGCTTCCGGTCCGGACGAAAACATCCTAAACATCGGCGCTATTGGAGCGCCAGGCCGGGGGCCAACAACTAATAAATCCGGGGGCCCGGCGCTGGTGCTCCAAGAGCGCCAATGATGATCCGGCTCTGGCTGTCAGACTAGGTAAGTGGTGGCCAATTCACCCTGCAACGTCCCTGCGGGCTAAGACCCTGCCAAAAGCAGATAAACCGCCTTGACAAGGGCAAACCCACTATCAGGAACCTAACTCTGAGTGACCCTACAAGATGGCAGGGAAGACTTACTTTGTCTGCCAGCTGCTGGTGGAGCGGACAGGTAACCGGAATACAGATATAGACCAGTGTTCACACTAGTACACAGAAACCGACACAAGACTGAGACAGGAAGGTGGGGTAGCACTAGGGTATAAATGATACTGAGGGACAAACAACAGATACAGACAAACAAGCGGAGTTGAACAAACCGGGTAAAAGCCAAGAGGGCGGAAAAGGTACAGAATCGGATAGCAAATAGAATGGTCAGCAGAAGTCAATACACTGAATAGCAAGAACCGCAATAGATACACAGAAAAGACGGAAATAACCAGCCAGGTATGATGGGAATAGGCAGGTATATAAGGCAGTTCCCGGACACGCCTCAAGCAGCACACTGGGGAAACTGTCCATCAGGCTAGTAACCCTTGCTGGGCAGGGCTGAAATGCAAGGCGCAGGGTGTGGCTCAGTTAATCCAAATACAAACACAGTTCACACACAAATTAACGCCATCTTTTCTGCCAACTTCGGATAGAGCGACGTTTAGGCATGGAAGTTACTGCTCCTTCCTACAGATGTCTCCACTGCTTAATACCAGTTTAATACCAGAAGCTCCTTGTCCCAAATAACATAATTTTTCTCTGCAGCAAAGAATTCCCTGGAAAAGAATCTGCAAGGGTGAGTTTTTCTTAAGGAGATGGTTGAGAGACTGCTCCAACAGCAAAAGAAGAGGCATACACTTCCAGAAAAAATGGAGCACATTTCCGAGGGTTAGCTGATTTTTGGGTGAAAGCATCTTAAGGCCTGCGCCAGACAGTATATATCCCAGGAAAGAAATTGATGGTTGACCTTTTTCCAACTTGCATTAGAGATTATTTTCCCTTAGCCATTTTAAAACCTGACTCATGATTGTGATGGTCAGGCAGAGAACTATAAATAAAATTAAAATGTAGAGTATATCCCGGAAAATTTCATTCAATTTCATAAAACTCTGGAAGACAGTGCCTGCTGGGGCGGAAGATGAAAGAATTAACCCCCTTTGGAGATTGTCCTTAATGTACTCATGGCCATGTAGACATGGCCTGTGTCTCTGGTAATGACACAGGGTAGGTCCTTCCCCATGGAGAGGTTTTTCCCAGAAGGTTTTGAGCCTGAGACTTGCTGAATACATCAGTGAAGAAACAATAGGGCTGTGAAATATCTTCCCTTGTTACATAGAGTGACAGGTTTCATTGGCGATACTGTTTTCAAGCATTATAATGGACACTTAGAACCCTATGAGAGTAATTCCCCTGTATCCCAGTTGAAGTTGGGAGTGTGCCTCCTTAAAAATTGTAATCCCAACATGAGCAGACTGACAGTCTTGGTGTAGCACACTGACATGCATAACTAGGGGTTATGTAACCAGAAAAATCCCTCTGGAACTACAAATTGTCAGGATCTGAGGTAGTGGATCCTCTGTACTACCGCGAACGATGGTGTAAGCTCTGGGAGCAGAGTCTTAGTGGCACCTGGTTTTCACCAAAGCCTGTCGCAAAGTGGGATGGACTTGCTGCGGCAGGGTACCACCAGGTCGCTCCACAGGCGTGACTTTGCCCACGGTGGTGGCCAAGGCATGGTACAAAGTCATCAGGCAGAATCCTAGTCAGGGACAGGCAAGAGGTTGAGAAAGGCAGCACGGGATTAACGTCAGGAGCAAAGCAGGAGGTCAAGGCAGCACGGAGTCAAAGTTGGGAACAGAACTGGGGTCACAATGGGAAATCAGCAGACAGGCAAAAGGCGACCAAACAAGCTTTCTCTGAGGCATGAACCACAAAGATCTAGCGGGGAGTGCAGGAAGTGGCCGGCTTTGATAAAATTCCTAGAAATGGCCAACATCAATTAGCGGTGTGCTGGCCCTTTAAATCTTCGAGTGTCGGAGCGTGCAAGTCCCTGCCATGCTGCCAGATCCGGTAAGCTGGGGGACTGGAGCGAGGCACGGGTGTACCCTTGACCCGAGATGTGGGAGATGACAGGAATCCTCTCCTGCGTTGCTTCTTTCATGAAGTTTTCCGGCCTCTTAGGGCAATATTTCACTTGGTGCCCAGAACCTGCAGTTCTCTCTCTCTTCTGGCGGGAGTTTGCTTAGGCTCCTCTGGGGCTGCCAGAAACTTGGTAGCACATGGACCTCTATTTTTCAATGGTACCACTGAATGAGGTCCATTTTGTTACATAGAGAGTTCATCCAGAGAAGATCGTAGTTCCTGAGAGCATAACTCATCTTTGATTGGGTCAGAAAACCCCTCCCAGAAGACTTACACAAGAGCTTCCTCATTCCACCTTAATTCAGGGGCCAAAGTCCGAAACTGAATAACACACTGAGCAACAGTTGAAAATCTTGGTGAAGGCGTAGCAGGGTGCAGCTGATGAGGACACTAGGCTCATGGAAGATCTTCCAGAAGGTTTCCAGGAATGCCTGATAATTGTACACTAGTGGAACATTTTCTCTTAGAGGGAAGGCGAACGCTATAGCCTGTCCCATTATTAGAGAGCTAATGAAGGCCACTTAAGTTTTGTCACATAGTCTCCTAGAAGCAGTTCAAAATGGATGGTGCAGAACCCCCAACAATCCTTGAAATCTGCAGGGAGCAGAAACCGAAGTTGATGAGGGTTTGGCGTCAAATTGGTGGGGGTGCCGGACTTTGTGCTACTTGGCGCATTTGAAGGGAGTCAAGGCATTTGGAAAAGGACTGGAGGCACTGGAGAAGCTGTTGCCAGTTTAACTTCACCTTATCCACCCATTCCATTACTTGCTGAAGGAGGTCAGCAGCAGTTGGCGCACTAGTGGACTCCATAGTTTGTGGCCTAGGGTATGCTTTCCCAGCAGAGCAAGGCCTTGTATCTGATTGCAAATAGCCTTTATGATACCAAGGCCGTAACAAGTAACCTAGCCTTATGATTTTTAGGGAGGCTGGTCAAAATGTAATAGCACAAGCAAAGACAGTGAGCCCCCCCAATTTCTCACCTGCCTTCTTATTGGGTCCTCCCTAAATGGTGGCCAATAAGTGGGTGACATTCCTTTCCTATGGCAAATGTACACACATAATAAGACAAACAAATACACAAACCAGGTCAGCAAACAATGACAAAATCAATATCCAAATCAATATCCAAATCAATATTATGACTACATGGTTTTGTATGCATCTTCTCATTTTTGTAGGATGTTATGGGGCTTTCACCTTTAGTTGCGCTTTTTCACATTTTCATAAGAAAACACAAAATCATGCTATTGAGGGACCTGCTCAGATTACAAGTTACTTTAACCCCTTAACGCTCTGCGCCGTAGCTCTACGGCGCAGAGGTATAAGGGACTTATCAATATGCTCATGCCAGCTTAATTTATTATCAATTATTATGCCTAAATATTTATAGCTACCAACCTGCTCCACTTCTGTCCCTGCTATAATAAGAGGTTTGGGCATAACGCCCTTTTTCCTCGAAAAATCTATAATCAATTCTTTCGTCTTATTTACGTTTAATACGAGACCATTTGAGCTGCACCATTCAGTAAAAGTATTCACAGATTTATATACTATTTTTAAGAACTTCAGTGTGGATCAGGCTTGTGGAGTCTGTTATTTCCGTTCTTTTTTCACTTGCTGCACATTTCCTGTTACCATAACGTAATGAAGATGGATGAGTTCATTTTTTTTTCCAGTCACAATTGCGTACGAAGGTCTGTTTCCTGTACGCTGCCCCTTTATCCTATCAAGCCAGGAGCTGTGCAGGATATATCCATATGTAATTAATGTTGTTGACATTGATAAAAGATCTCAAATTACACATCTGCGGTTATTGTAGGCCTGCCATGATGTAAGATACATGTGCCAGGAACTAACAAAAAGGATGTACTAATATTTTAATGTAACGGATGTAGTATGGCAGGTGTCCTTTTACATAGTCTAAAACAACTGTCTATCTGTAATTACCTTGTCCTTGTATTATTCACTGTTATGTAAAGGTCATGAAATGGATGGAAACCTTTTAATGCTGCACCTGCACAATCGTCTTTTTAAGCATTTTTGTTAGCGAGCAGCTTGTAAGCAATCTTCTTTTTCCCCTCCACATTTACAGCTAGATGTGTTGAGGCTCCAGAGTGCAGCAATCTCTCATGATGAGAGAGCGAGACCTCATTTTCATAAAATGTGTTTGCAGAGGTAGATTGAAGCATGAAATTGATAGCTGTCCTACATTTGGGTCAGATGAGGCAAAGCATTTCCACGCAGGAAAGCAGTTTTGATGATATTGAGAAGCTTCCAGACAACATAGTGCAGCCTCCAGGAGGATCGCATGCGATCGGATCTCCGGTAGCTGGCGTTACCGCGTGGTGTCAGCTGCAGTATGCAGCGGACACCCGTTTTGTATGCTGCCGACTCCGTCCATGTGCCGTAATAGTACCTTCCAGCCATGCCGTACTATTATGGCGAGTGTCAGGAAGTGTTAATTGCTGGTGTGCGCCCCCTCTTTAAAGCTTTTTTTTTATTTTGTAAAGCAAAGTCATAAAAAGCTTAAACTTATGTACTTTTATCTGGTTCAGTAGGCAATACAATCATGGGGAAGACTGCTGACTTGATAGATGTAAGGATAAAAGGACATTGCTAAAGAATCTGGCTGTTTAGATAATTAATAGCATATTAAAGTATAGTTGAGTTGAAGGAAAAAGTGTGGAAGAAAAAGGTGCACGTGCAATAGGGATAATTGCAGCCTTGATGGGATTGTTAAGAAGCGGCTACTAGAAATTTTGGGGAGATTCACAAGGAGTGGACTGCTGCTGTAGTTAGTGCTTCAACCACCACACACAGACGTATCCAGGACATGGGCTACATTGTCACATTCCATGTATCAAACAGCTCCTGACCAATGGACAACCTCAGATTCATTTTGCTTGGCTCAAGGAAAAAAATCTGGACGGTTACTCAGTGGTCCAAAGTACTGTTTTGAGATGAAAGTAAATTTAGCATTTTATTTGGAAACTGAGGTTCCAGAGTCTGGAGGAAGAATACAAGCAGCTTCAGGTCTAGTGTGAAGTTTCCACAATCAGTGATGGTTTGGGGAGCCATGTCATCTGCTGCTGTAGATCCAATGTGTTTTATCAAGATCAAAGTCAGCACAGCCATCTACCAAGAAATTTTTTATGCTTCCCTACGCTAACAAGCTTTTTGATGCAATTTTTCTGCAGGACTTGGCACTTTTCCAAGCTGCCAAAAGTACCAAACCTGGTTTAATAACTGTGTTTAATTGGTCAGCAAACTGAGCTATCACACAACCTGGGCTTCCATAGCACCTCTGCAGTACCATCAGCTGATCACCTCCATGCCATGCCGCACTGATGTGGTTAGTGCCCAGACCATAGTACATAGTTCTCATCTGGCCAACATTTCTGTGTTCAAAATTTTTTTTTTTTTTACAGTTCAAATTTTCTGAGATAATGACTTTTGGGTTTTCCTTGGGTGTAAGCCACAATCATCAACATTAGCATAAATAAACACTTGAAAACGTTCACTTTGTTTGTAAAGACTGTATAATATTTCTTTTTATTTTCAGTAATTCAATTAAAAAATAACTTCTTAAAGATATTCTGAAATATTTGTGTACATTGTGTGTGTGTGTGTATAATATAATTTTTTCTTTTAACCCTTTCACGACCTGTGACGTAATAGCACGTCATGGGTTGGCTGTGGGTGCATGGAGACAGCTCACGGACTGAGCACTCTGCGTTGCCGGTAAATCTTTGCTACATAATGCAGCAAAAACTTAGCGGTAACACCCGCGATGGAGCTTGTTGGAGATCATCGCTCCCCATGACGTCATTGGGGAGCAGCAATCGGTTGCCATGACAGCCTGGATTTACCGTATATACTCGAGTATAAGCCGACCCAAGTATAAGCCGAGGCCCCTAATTTTACCACAAAAACCTGGTAAAACCTATATATTTTTTTACTCGAGTATAAGCCGAGTTTGGGTTTTCAGCACATTTTTTTTGTGCTGAAAAACTAGGCTTATACTCGAGTATATAAGGTAACCTATTCATTACTGTGTGCTAATTGCACATTGTAATGTTTGAAGATGAAAATCCCCATATATTGCCATACTGTAGTATGGCAGTATGTGATAGGATCAATCAGACAACCTAATGTGAAAGTACCCTAGGGAGTCTGAAAAACAGTAAAAATAAAAAAAGTTTAAAAAAAAATTATAATTATAAAAACTATAAATTCTAACCCCCCCCCCCCCAGAACTGATATAAATAAACAGTAAAAATAATAAACATACTGGGTATTTCCGTGTCCGAAAATGCCTGATCTATCAAAAAATGATGGTTTTTCACTGCATTTAACCCTGTAACAGAAAATAGTGCCCAAACTTTTTTGCCATTTTGAAAAATATTAAAAATTCAAAGTGATCAGAAGGTCGTACAGCCCTAAAAATGCTAGCATTGAAAACTTCATCAGAAGTCGCAAAAAAAATAAAACACCACACAGAGCTCCTACACCAAAATATGAAAGTTATTAGCACCAGAAGATGGCAAAATCTAATAAAAAAATTTTGTACTGGAGATTTTAATTTTTGTAAATGTATGAAAACTATTATAAAACCTATACAAATTTGGTATCCCCGTAATCTCAACGACCCAAAGAATAAAGTAGACCTGTCATTTGGGGCACACAGTGAAAGCTGTAAAAATCCAAGCCCACAAGAAAATGGCGCAAATGCTGTTTTTCACCAATTTCACTGCATTTGGAATTTTTTTCCCGCTTCCCATTACATGGCATGGAATATTAAATACCATCACTATGAAGTGCAGTTTGTTACACAGAAAACAAGCAGTCATACAGCTCTTTGTGTAAAAAAAAAAAAGTTATAGATTTTTGATTGTGGGGAGTGAAAAATAGAAATGAAAAAACAAAAAAGGGCCCAATCCTTAAAGGGTTAATGGTATGCCCATTTCCTGTACAATTGCGGTTGACTAAAGGTCCTAGTACAAAACATTGTGACATGGTGTGAAAGTGGCTTTAATGTAACTTTTATAATCTAATTTAAGATCTTTGTCTGTAAATTTTCCTTTTGATAATATTGCTAGTAAATAACCTTGGTGTCGCCAAACTCCATAATTAATGAAAATGACAACATTTTATCACTTCTATTTCTGTTTAATGATCAGGATTTCAATCAGGATCCATTTTATAAAAGATGTTCTTTTCTCTTTCAAAACTCAAGTTGCTGCCCTCTTAAGGGCTTGTAACGCATGGGATGACTGACAGGGTTATCCTCCTGTCACACGCTTGGCTGCTGAGTTATATTTGATCTTGTTCCTAAATAAGTGTAGAAGAAAAACAGAGAAATTGTGATCTGGAATACTTCAGCGCTTAAAGGGGTTTTCCCATGAAAGAAAATTCTCAAATCTCAATCCCCTAGTGATGTTAACACAAAGATAAATTTTAACCCTTTACTTTACAATGTTACTCAGTTTTATTGTTGTTTTAGCTCCCATCACTCCCTAGGCTGCTCAGTGCAAAATTCCAGGTTGTGGACGGGGACTCTCTAAGCAGTTCCATCTAATTCTGTGAGCTGAAAATGTGGTTAGATGATTAGGGTATAGGCTTATATACACTTTAGCTTCTGAGCATTGTACTCATATCTGACACAGAGAGATGAGAAACATCAGAGATGAGATGAAATGCCTATTACACACAGGAGAGTCAGCTCTCCTACATTTTCTTCTATTCCATAACACATTTGCTGTTCCTTCCTCCCTCTTCCCAGTTAAAGAACTTATCTGTCTGTAGCTTTACACTCCTCACGCTGCTGTCGGCAGGACCTCAGTGTCTGTATCAGTGTGAGAGCTCCGTCCTGAAATGGTAGGGACTAGAAGCAGAGAGAGAGACAGAAATCTCAGCTCCACGGCCATCGGATAGGGTTTGGAAAACCATCTTGGTTTTCTAAGTCAGAAGTTACAGGGTCGTGTCTAGGGGCAACTGAAATTGTGTACAGCAGGACTGATAGAGACAGGTTGGGCTTACATCTGTGAAATGCTGTATTTTTGTTAACAGTGAATTAGTGTTATTTTGTTATACTGAGTACCTTTTAAGAAACTTGTCTTCATACCCCTTTAATAAAAAGTATTTGCAGCTATAGAAGTGTCATTTTGCAATCGCCACTTATCAAAGTCCACATTCCCTGTTATTGCCTTATCAATACTTATGGATGCTTGTCTGAGTGTTATGGCTAAGACGACGACGACCACCTGCATCAAAACTGATTTATACACAAATGAAAGGGCTGGATTAGCTTTAACACTGCGACATTAAGATACTTCAAATATAAGACCGATTAGGTGAAGACACAGGAAAATCTATCTTTTTGTGTATTGTCAGAGACTGCACCTAATAGGGGTAATACAGAAAAACATAGGATTTGTATTTGAATCACCTGTGACTGTTACTGTCTCAAAATTCAAATAGGAAAAAATAGATTTGTCCTCCTGTGCAAGAGAACACTTGCCAGGGCCGGCGCAAGTGCCATGGCCCAGCGCTTCTGGGGGGGCCCACACATACAAATCTAAGCAGCCTGGCAGCACCCGGAGAGGGTTAAGGGGGGATGTATATAAAATAACCATGACAGGGCTGTTTGGGATGGTAAACTAGGGAATATTTTAACCCCCGCGGGCCTCAGCCAATTTTGGCCTTTAGGACGCGGCCCCATTTTTCAGATCTGTCCTGTGTCACTATAAGTGCTTATAGCTTTGGAACGCTATGAGATATCCACGGGTACACATTGTACTTCGAATTAATATTCCACATATATTACTAGAATGTTATGAGGCTCAGAATTTGTGTGCCATTTTTCAATTTTGGGAAAATCACCAAAACCCGTATTTAGAGGGACCTGCTCAACTTCTGACTGTGAGAGGCCTAAATAATAGCTAAACTCGTAAATTACCCCATTATGGATATAACACCCCTCATCGTACGAAAAAGCACTTTTAAGGAGTTTCTTAACACTTTAGGTGTTTTATAGGGGTTAAAACAAAACGGAGGTGCAGTCTACAAATTGTAATATTTTTTGACAATATATTCATTTTGGGTGGAAAATTAAACATTTGTAATGGATTAAATGAAAAAAAAACTCCACAAAGTTTGATACCCAATTTCTCCCGAGTACACCAATACCCCATATGTGGTGGTAACCTGCTGTATGGGCGCACGGCCGGGCATAGAAGGGAAGGAGGCGCCATCCAGAGTAGATGTGCAATGTCAAATTGCACAGGTTATAATTTTTTTCTGTTTTTTTTCTATTGTGGTCCTATAGGGGCTTATTTTTTACCACATGAGATACACTTTTTTGGTAAGTAATTTTGGGCCATCTACAGCTGATTGGTGAGATTTTATTAATTCTTGTTGGAGGAAATTAAAATCATCAATTTTTAAGAAGATTTTTTTTTTTTTGGCTGTTTACCATACCATAAAAATAGTATATTATTTTTATTCTATGGGCCAGCGGAGGGTGAGTATATAAGTTTATTTTTTTTTTTTTAATGCTGGGCAGTGCTGTATACTACTGGGGGCTTGCTGGCTACATACTGGGGGGGGGGTCTGTGACCAATGCATTTCCCACCCTCGGCTTATACTTGAGTCAACAGGTTTTCCCAGTTTTTGATGGTAAAATTAGGGGTCTCGGCTTATACTCGAGTATATACGGTATTTTGAAGTGCATAACATTTTTTTTTAAATCACTTTTTAGAGCATTTTCTAATAAGGTATTAATTAAAAATGATCTCTTTTCGGAACGTTTTTTGAGTTGTTTTTTTTTTTCCCCAGAGTTTACCGGACCCCAGTAACAATTCTGTTTTATTATACAGATTGTTATGGACGCGGCAATACCAAATATGTGGGGTTTTTTTTGTTTGTTTTTTTATGGAAAGGGACATATATAAGGGGCTTGTATTTTTAATTTTTTTTTTATTTATAATGTTTAGTGTTTTTACTTTTTTTTTACTACTTCAAACTTGAACTAGCAATGCTCTGATCACTGGTTCAAGTCCAATACACTGCTCTACAATACTTTTTCATTGTAGAGCAGTGTAAACTGTCTAAGCATGCAGGCGCGCGGTGTCGACTGTGATAGACAGCTGACAGCCCCTGCTTCTGGTGCCGGTTTCGTTCGTGAGCCGGTGCCAGAAGCAGGACGTTACTTCCTGCACGGGGGCGTGCTATATCTACCCGCAGGGACGTACTATAACGTCCAGGTGCGCCTAGGGTTTAAGAAACGGGACTGTTTTAGTTTCAGAATTTTTAATGCTGCCACGCGAGTTCACTGAAATGGAGCCCACTGAGGCTCTGTTGCCCCGGGGCCTACTGAAAACTGGTGCCGGCACTGACTTGTGTTCTGAAGTTATCAGGTGTGTGCACAGTGACCAGATTGCCTAATGTTCCATGACTCCCTAGCTGAGCAGTGCTTAGTTTTTAAACTCCTTCAAGGGGCAGCTAGTTTTTACGTTAATACATAAGTGTAATTGGAAGGAGGACATTGTGGGAATACCCATTTAATTTTACAATTTTTTTTCAATATCCTCCTTCTGATTCCACTTATGTATTAAAGGGGTTGTCCGACTGGTATAAAATACAAGACAAGATTCTTAAATATACTCAAGATAACAAAATAACACATTCTCTAATTCAATGTTATTAACAAGAGTACAGCATGTCACAGATAAAATTCCAACCTGTCTTATCAGTCCTGATGTACACTATTTCGGTTGCTCTGGGATTCGACCGCAATTGTTCTGACTATGGTCAGGCAGGGCAGATTCTTCTCAAGAATAGCTTCTCTTGTCTGCACACCGCAATACAAGACAGGCTCACAGACATTTCCAGAGTTCCAGCATGCAGAGTTTATTCTACAGGCAATAGATAAAATTAGGTCTTTATCTAGTGGAGGGAGGAACTCTGTGTGTTTTATCGCAGAGATGTAGAAGAGCTAAAGTTTTATTGTGTGTTTTGTCCATCTCCTGGATCTCATAATCTCTGATCTGTCATCTTTTTCCATGTGTCAGATACTAGTAGCATGTTTAGAGCTAAAACGGCAATAAAACTGAATAAAATTGTAAACTAAGGGGGTTAAAAATTACCTGTATTGTATAAACATATATAGGGGATTAAAATTTGAGAACTTTCTTTCCTGGGCAAACCCCTCTTAATAAAATGTATGTTTTTAAAAAAATATTTCACTTGAATATATTTTATTATGGCAAAAAGCAACCCCCCACCCCCATCTCCCACTGACTGAGAACATAATGACATACATGTATTTTACTTTAAGTTCTTTAGTGTGCCAAAGTAGTTAGTAGAGAAAGCTACATTTGGTATTGCAATACTGTTACCCACCGTATATTGATAAAAGAAAGCCTTGAAACTTAAAAAAAAAAAAACCCAAATGATTATGACCTTTTCTTTATAAACAAATACAAAAAATGTTTTTTCGAAGCATTCCATGTACCAGAAACATTGGCATTGAAAATGCAACAGGAAGCTAAAATCCCTTTACCCTTGAAATCACTTATATTCATATAATATAGATTTATCCACATTTTATTTCTTAGTACATTAGGTGGCTTCTCGTATTCTCTTATACTATATAATCTGGAGATCTTTACAGCTACTTGTCACTATCGAGGCAATAGACCTGAAATGCTGGTGTGATGCCCATCTTGTCATCTTTTGATCCTGTTTCCTAGGATACTCAGACTAGATCAGTGTCCTGCTTTTGATTTATTTTTTAATTCGTATCTGAGCGTCCTTATTAACTAGTACAACTTCCCTTTCAATGTTGGGATGACTGAGAAAGCTGCTTTGCTTTGTAATTTTCAGTAAAGAGAATATATATACCGTATATATATTTTTTAGTTCTACATTGAAAGAAAGACTTCTTTTATGCCTTTTTTTCATTTTGCCCATTTATTTCTGGTATTTTTAAAGTCTATAAAAATCCTGTAAAATGGCTGACCTTTTAATTTTCTAAAATGACTTGAAGGACTCCTTCCACCAGAATGAGACTGTATGCAAATGAGCCTGAGAGGCTCCAGGCACCATTAAAACCTATAGAGCTTAGAGACCCTCTGGCTTATTTGCATATAGTCCTTCATCCTGGTGGTAGATGCTCTTCAAAGGGGTATTACCACAAAGACAAGTTTTTTTTATTGTACTCGGCATAACATAATAACACATTCTCTAATTTACTGTTACTAACAAAAATGCAGCATTTCAAATATAATGACCTGTCTCTATCAGTCCTGCTGTGCACAATTTCAGTTTCCCCGAGACACAATCCAGTAACTTCTGACTTTGGGTCAGGTGTTGGCCATCTTGGATTTTTGTGTGAGATTGTGCGGATGAGATGTCTGTCTATGCTGTGTGGCTTTAGCCCCGCCCCCTGCCCGGAGCTCAGAGACACTCACTGATTACATCATGTTAGCAGATGGTGAGCAGAGAGAAGCTACAAGGAGATAAGTGATCAATGGGAAGGGGCAGGCAGGCACCTGTCAGTGAGATGTAGCAGAGCTGTGTGTGTAATAGGCATCTAATGGATCTCATGATCCGTGAGATGTAGCAGAGCTGTGTGCAATAGGCATTTCATAATCTCTGCTATGTCTCATCTCTCTTTCTGTGTTAGTACAATGACAGAAGACAGATGAAAGTGCACCATGTATAAACCATGTAGCCTGATAATGTAACTTCTTTATAATGTGTCTGCTTAGTGAGGCCTCACCCACACAGGATAGAGAATGATAGGAGCGAAAACATCAATAAAACCGAGTAAATTGTGTTAACATCTGTAGGTGATTGAGATGTGAGAATACTAGCAATGCTTTACTATACATTACACACAGACATGAGCAGGGAGAGGGGAGGGGAGGGGGACAGGGGTGACATCACTGCCTCTGACCACGTGACCAGCCTCATTTACATAATAAAGAAAAGATGATTTTACAATGATTAATGCATGAATTGACTACATAGACTGGGATGGGATCCTTGTGAGCTGCTCCAACAGGTAGTGGTGACAAAAATTGTGACAGAGACCTGATGACAAGTGTCCTTTTAAGCTTTCTAGTGGTGAAGGCAGCTATACCTTTACATTGTTGATCAGCAGGATCCTTTGTATTAAAACATAATTTTATATAAATGAGGCATGAGTGCTTGGGGGACATTACCAGAACCCATATATATGGATGGGTTGGCTAGATTCTACGGGCGCTGACCACCGACTGAGAGTATCAGCGAATGTATCACTGGTTACAACTCCAAATAATTTATTGATAAAACCAGAATGGTAAAACAAAAGTACAGGAATGTATAGTATATCCTCCTAACGCGTTTCGGGTCGGACGACCCTTTCTCAAAGATAGGAATGCTGTAATGGTAAGTATACAGGTATTTAAACAGGAAATCACGTGTCTAGGACAGCTGGACAATTAGTGACATCACTTACACACCCAATCAATTGTACTGGTCATAAGTTAGCATTTAACAGGAAATCACATGTCTAGGACAGTGGACAATTAGTGACATCACTTACAGGAAACCATCAATGGTGTACTGGGCATAATAGTCATATGTAAACATCCTACTTGGTAAAAACAGGCCTTATACCTACACTATAAACATCAAATCATTTTGCTTTTACCGCATACGTATGGGTTTCCGGAGGTAGGTCAAATGTTTCAGTTTGAAGGCAGAAATAAAGATTTGGTGCTTACCCGATACGTCCTGTTAGGTGTCTAGCCCAGCTGTGGTCTAGAACAGTAACAGACGGTAAGCACCAAAATCTTTATTTCTGGCCTTCCAAACTGAACCATTTGCACAGTACCTCCAACCCTATACTATGACTGTATAAAGCAGAAATGTTGATTTGATTGTTATATGTGTAGGTCTGCCTGTTTTGTACAAAGTAGAGATGTTTACATATGTCTAATTATGCCCATAACCCCAGTATTGGTTTCCTGTTCAGTGTATGGCACTAAATTGTCCAGCTGTCCTAGACATGTGATTTCCTGTTTACATATGCTAATTATGCCGAGTACACCATTGATTGGTTGCCTGTAAGTGATGTCACTAATTGTCCAGCTGTCCTAGACATGTGATTTCCTGTTTAAATACCTGTATACTTACCATTACAGCATTCCTATCTTTGAGAAAGGGTCGTCCGACCCGAAACGCGTTAGGAGGATATACTATACATTCCTGTACTTTTGTTTTACCATTCTGGTTTTATCAATAAATTATTTGGAGTTGTAACCAGTGATACATTCGCTGATACTCTCAGTCGGTGGTCAGCGCCCGTAGAATCTAGCCAACCCATCCATATATATTGTATACCGCTGACTCCACTTCTTGGAATTGGCGTCTTCGTTTTTGGGCTAGAGGAGCAGCAGACCGGGACCGCGTCCATTCACTTGCTACCCTGTTAAAGGGCTTGATGCATACTAGCCAAGGTGGCTAATGGTGAGCACCCAATTTGGGACTTTCTTTACATTCCCTAATTGACTTACGTTATCACCCGAGGCGCCGCCCTCCGTTGTCTCTGTTTTTTGTCATTACCAGAACCCATTCAGGTTCTTGCTTTTTGTCCCCTGACTGCACGTCTACCATGCACCTCCTCTGGTGCTTCCCCTAGAACAGTGGTGGCGAACCTATGGCACGGGTGCCAGAGGTGGCACTCAGAGCCCTCTCTATGGGCACCATCACCCCACCGCAGACTTCGCCAGACAGGACTCAAGGCCTCTAGCACCCCAGGCAGCTTAGGACCGTAGAAGGAAGCTACAATGATATCCAAATCTTTTTCTCCTTCTTTCTACTGTATTGGTGTCCTCGGGTGCCTATACAATTCAAAACTGTGACAGAGCAGGGAGTATTAAGCCACTGTTTTAAAATTGTCGCATCTGCACTTTTCGAAAAATATGTCGGTTTTGGAAGTAGTTTGGGCACTCGGCGTCGAAAAGGTTCACCATCACTGCCCTAGAAGTAGCCGGATGTTCACCAATGTGCAGGCATGACTGCAATGTGCATGTTCACCTCTACAAAGTTGTGGTGGATTTCAGTATTTGCAAATAGCTAAGCTGCTGAAGTATACAGTAGCTGCACTGTGTGTGAAATTTAAACAAGCTAAGAGCTGTAAAGGCGGTCCCCTACTTAAGAACACTCGACTTGCATACGACCCCTAGTTACAAATGGACCTCTGGATATTGGTAATTTATTATACTTTAGCCTTAGGCTACAATAAACAGCTGTAACAGTTATCACAGGTGTCTGTAATGAAACATTATTGTCAATCCTGATTCTTATGACAACCCAACATTTTAAAATCCAATTGTCACAGAGACCAAAAAAGTTCTGGCTGGGATTACAATGATAAAATATACAGTTCCGACTTACATCCAAATTCAACTTAAGAACAACCCTACAGAACCTATCTTGTATGTAACCCGGGGACTGCCTGTAGTTCTAAATGGGTTGTCCGGGAATGTGATTTTTTTTTTTTTCAAAATATGTCTGAGGAGGGGTGGTGCTTTAAAAATAAAAAGGAACCTTTACTTGCCTTTCTTCCTGGTCCCATCCTCCCATGTTGCCACTCATCACTTTTGGCTTCTGCAGCTTTTAAATGCAATAAAAACAGATTATTGAATATTCTAACTATTTGACAACTTGCATATAGGTGCAATGTTTCTCCCACATTATGTTGGCATATTAGCCAGTTTGTCTGTTTACCATAAAGGGGTTGTCCAATTTCAGAAAATATTTCATATGTTTTGTTTAATGAAAAGTAATACACTATTCCAATAAACTTTCTGTATCGATTCCTGATGGTTTTCTAGACAAAAATGGACAAATCAGGTGCAAAAAATATAGCAAAAGATGCAAATAGAGCTCAGTGATGAGGGAAAATGAGATAAATGACCCCTGTAATTTTTAAACCATTTGGTTGATTGCGTTCCAAATATCATGTGTATTGTGACCACGCTTTGGGCTCATCGTTTCTGAGCTATTGCTCTTAAGGGTGCTATTTTCTTCACATTTCTGTACTTTAAAATTGCCCTGATTTCTGTATTACTGGAGCATGGAATTCCTCATTTATTAAGGAAATTATTCTTTATATATATTCCATGAATTGTTAGTTTTGTAACTTCTAACAATGTTTATATACTTTTTGGTTATCCACATGATTGTTATTTTGTTTTTATTTTTACCTAAACCCCTTAATGACCTGGCCCTTTGTTTTTTTTATTTCCAATTTTCACCCCCCACCTATAAAAATCTGCCATTTGTTAAGCAGAAAACAAGTAGTCACAGAGTTCTTTACATGTCGTGTACTGGGAAGCAGGAAAAATTCCAAAAGCAGTGAAAATTGTGGAAGATCGCATTTACAATGTTTTCTTGTGGGCTTAGATTTTACGGCTTTCACTGTGCACCCCAAATGACATGTCTAGTATGTACATGCATAGGCTAACACTGTGCCTTTAAGATCAATATATACAAAAAGATATGTCATCTGACAATATACAAAATCACTTTATTGAGGTAACAAAAAGGCACATGAAATTTATTTGTACCCCATAGACTTTGACAAGAAAGACAGATTAAAAACAATTAAAATTGTACCAAGTACATTAGTAAATTCATTGGCCAGAATTCCCTGTGAGAATAACTGGCAAAACACCTCCTGCACTATAACAGTACTCCAAAAGCACCCATAATCCCTAGTATTCAGAGTCAATGCTGAGTAGAAACCTGAACAATACACAGAACCTGATGTAGAAAAAATAAAAGGTCAACAGAGGTAAGTCCTAAGTGTGAACTGGTCTCAATACTTTACATGTCCAAGTGTACGTCAGGGAAGTCTCAGTCGGCATCCCATGTCAGATAGCCTTAGGGTGCTATGATTGGTGTGAAGGAGGTGGAGTACGAAGGTTCTATTGGAGGTTCTATTGTACGAATGTGATGGAAAAAGTTGTTAAGGGTAGATGTATCTGAAGGAGAACATATTGTTGAGAGGTGCTACTACTTATCTCCCCCCAAACTGCACTCCTGGTTTGGACATCGGGAACTGCATCTGAAAAACTGAACACTTAGGCTCCAGGTAAGTTGTACGTAATGGAAAGCGGCGACATTCTAAGGCTGGCTTTTAGTAAAGGCCACAATAAAGGGGCCCTGAAGCTGGAGAGAGGACAGGTCCAAAGCCCATGTCCATCTCAGGCCTTTGGATCACATGTCTGTGCAATCAGGTGCATAAAATGGGACAGACTGTGGGTCCCACTCTGTCTCCAGTATAGTCAGGATTAACTTTTTGTTAGAGCTCGGACATGCAGGTTTTGTGATGTGCAGATGAAAGACTGGGTGCCCTTTTTTTATTTTTTCCTTTTAACCCCTTCCCGACATTTGACGTAATAGTACTGCATCGCGGGAGGTGCGTTCCCGGAAAATGCAGTACTATTACGTCATGCTTCTGGCACCAGCTCCAGCTGACCGCGGCATGTAAGGGTCATTTGAGAAGAATCGGACACTTGTTCAAGTGGATCACTTGTTCAAGCTAACCTGTAAAAGTTAATAAAAAATGTTAAAAACATTGCATAAAATAATTCTTTAATAAAAAGAATTAATTAAATAACGTTAAAGTCCCCTAAACACAAATATTCCCTGTACACATGCAATAAAGTGAAAGAAAACCTCAAAATCGCCAATAAACCCCACATATTTGGTATCGCGCATCCGTAACAATCCGTACAATAACTCAGAAACATTATTGGACCTGCTCGGTGAACGCCGTAAAAACAAAACCCGAAAAACACGCCAAAAATGTACATTTTTCATAAAATCTCTACACAAAAATGTTCTAAAAAGTGATCAAAAACAGTTATGTGCGCAAAAATGGTACCACTGAAAAGAACAACTCAAAACGTAAAAAATACGTCCTAAACTAGCTCTGTCAACCAAAAAATATTAAAGTTACGTCTCTGAAAAGATGGCAATGCAAAAACAAATGAGATTTCCTCTATATTAGTTTTATCCAGTAAAATTGTAAAAATAAATGAAAAACTATATAAATGAGGTATCACCGTAATCGTAGTGACCTATAGAATGAAGATAATATAATATTTTTAGTGTACGGTGTACGACCCCCAAAAAATACAAAAAAAAAGTAAACCAAAATTGACAATTTTCTTTTCACCCATACATTCAAGAGTTAATAAAATCTCATCAAAAAGCTAATGACCCACTAAAATGAAATATTTGTAAAGTGCATCTCATGTCGCAAAAAATAAGCCCTTGTATGTCCAAATTGCCAAAAAAATAAAGATTGTATAGCCAATAAAAAGTAACAATGCATAATCTGCTCTGTATGGCGCAGCTTCCCTTCGATGCCCTGGTGTGTGCACATACAGCAGGTTACCACCACATATGGGGTATTATTATACACGGAAGAGATTGGGTATCAAATTTTGTGGCGCGTTTTGGTATTTTATCCACTGAGAATTTGTACATTTTTGGAAAAACACATTCATTTAGCCAAAATAATTTTACTTTCAAAATTGCATCCGATTTTGTTTTAACCCCTGTAAAACAATTAAAGGGTTAACAAAGTTCATAAAAGTTGTTTTATGTACGTTGAGGGGTGTAGTTTCTATAATGGGGTAATTTTATGGGGTTTTCTTTTATTTAGGCCTCTCAAAGTGCAGGTCTCTCAATAGCAGGATTTAGCGTTTTTTATGAAAATGTGAAAAATCGCACCTAACGTTCAAAGGCCCATAACATCCTACAAAAAGAGTGTGCATAAAAAACCATGTCCACATAAATTAGACATTTAGTGAATGTTAGTTATTACGCTTTTTTGCGGTTATGACTATGTATGGAAAAAGTGGAACATTTTGAAGTTCGAAAATCAAGAATTTTTCCAAATTTTCACCAAATATCTGATTTTCTCATAAATAAATGCAAAACATACCACCAAAATTTTTCAACTAACCTGAAGTACAATGTGTCACGAGAAAACAATTTTAAAATCACTTGGATATGATAAAGCGTTCTGAAGTTATAACCACTTGTAGTGACACAGGGCAGATTTGAAAAAATGGGCCGTGTCAGGAAGGCGAAAAGTGGCTTCAGCGTTAAGAAGTTGATGCTTTATTAACCCCTTAACTCTGTCACTCACTCTGCCTCGTTCTGTTATAGCACATATACTTGTATCTAACAAAGCTAATCCTCAACGTTATAAGTCTTTACTGAAAAATACCTGTTCAGCTGGCAGCTTTGTCCTTTCTTCAGTCTTTCATATGAACATTTTTTTAATAACACAATGAGGAGGTTAGGGAGAAAGGTGTGATTACCCACCATTATAATGTGTGATCGCAAACTCTGGCAGCATTGAAGTAAAGTCAGTATTGTGTGTTTTATATCAGTCTATTGATCTCCATCTGCCACAGTGGTGAAGAGTAATTATTTTTAAACTGTATTGATTGGGTCTGTAGCAATGTCTGACATGTAATTTATATTCTGTGATCCTTACACTCGATAATACCATTGATCTTTCATGGTTGTCATAAACTAGTGAGAAATTGAGTATTTCTTCTAAGGATTCTTGTTGTTATGGTTAGGAAAATACACATTATAAATCCTTGATGATTAAACATTAGAAAATACTGCCATAATTGCCTCGTTTGCGTGAGGCTATACCTATTCTTTCAAAACTACAGTCACATACTAAGGAATTCTTTTCTAATGGTCATTTTGGATTTGTGTGTATATACACATTATAAAAGTCTTAACCCTTTTTTTTTTTTTTTTTTTTTTTAACTTTTAACCTCCAAAAATACTAACAATAAAAAAAAAAAACTCTTAACAGATTTTAACTACCCATATGTGTCACAAAACAAAAGCCACAAAAAATGTTTTACATGACGGCCCACCTGGAGGATTACCCCTTCTTCTAAACTATAGATTTTCTCACTCCTAGGTGAAAAAAAGTACTAGTCTAAACCCAAGACCTCTCAATCCTGAAGGTGCAACATGTGTTTTAATAAACTGCCTGACTCTTATAAAATACCAGTATGCAAGGACTGTGTTGATATTATGCGTGAAGAAAAAACATCCTTCAGACTGAAACATGGATCTTGGCTTATCCATAAAGTAAAGAGTACGGTAGCATCCCCCTTTCCAGAAAGTCCTCTTCCAAAGAAATTCTAAAGCCCTGAACCCACTCGGGCAATAAATTCAGATCAGGATCTTGCTGATGAGGATGAACAGATCTTAGAGAGTCAGGAGAAAAAGTCTAAATCTAGATTCCTTTTCTCTAGACAATTTAGACACACTACTCAAGGCGGTTAGAGAGATATTGGATATTCAGGATCCTGTGGAAACAAAATCTGCAAGATTAACTTTTTGGGTGTCTAAGATCCAAGAAAGAGTTTTTCCATTCAATAGTGTCCTAGAGGACCTTATTTGTAAAAAATGGAAGAAGCCAGAGAATTTGGGAACGGACTCCTCTTTGAAATGGAAAAATAAAAAATCTGGGACTCCATTCCAAAGGTTGATGTTCAGGTCACCAAAGTGACCTTTCCTTAGAGAATGCGACCCAGCTGAAAGACCCTATAAACCAGAAGTCAGACGGTGTCCTAAAAAAGACATGGGAGTCCACAATGTTGAATCTGAAAGAGACTGTCTCAACCATTTCAGTCGCCAGAACGTTGATCTGCTGGTTAAATAGTCTAGAAAACCATATCATTAGTGGGGCTCCAAAAGAAAAGCTACAAGTCTCTTCCTCTCCTGAAGTCAGCTATCACCTTCATTTGGTACCATTCTTTATTCATGGGTGTGTTTTTAGGCAGGACTGTGAGAGCCGATTCCCTTGGCTGAGAAGCAACGACACATATGAATGGTTGCAGGATGCTTTACAGTTGGCATGAGACAAGACTGGTGGTATCGCTCACCTTGTCTTCTCTGAACAAGCTATTTTCCAGATGTTCCAAACAATCGGAAAGGGGATTCATCAGAGAAAACTTTACCCCAGTCCTCAGCAGTCCACTCCCTGTACCTTTTGAAGAATGTCTGTCCCTGATGTTTGTTTTCTGGAGAGAAGTGGCTTCTTTACTGCCCTCCTTGACACCAGGCCTTGCTCCGAAAGTCTCACAGTGCATGCAGATGCACTCACACCTGTCTGCTGCCATTCCTAAGCAAGCTCTGCACTGCTGGTCCTTCTTGAGCGCCCTGGAGCCTTTTTGGCAACAATGGGACCCCTTTCCTTGAATTCCTTGATGATGCGATAGACTGTTGACTGAGGTGCAATCTTTCTAGCTGCAATACTCTCCCCTGTTAGGCCAGTTTTGTGCAGTGCAATAATAATAATAATAATAATCTTTATTTATATAGCGCCATCAAATTCCGTAGCGCTTTACAAATCATAGGGGACATATACAACTATATTACATTACAAAGAACAAACAGTCATATAGAACAATAGGAGTGAGGGCCCTGCTCACAAGAGCTTACAGACTATGAGGATGAGGGGGTGACACAAGAGGTTGTATAATGGTCCAGCCATTCTTTATAAGGGAACAATATAAAATAATTTAATAAATAATTTACTAAACAACGATGTTGCTGCTTGAACCAGCCATCAGCCGCCATCTTATTTACAGGGTCCTAGGTGAAAAAGACTGCAGAGAAGCCTGGAGCTTGGTATATATCAGCTGTTTGCCAGATAACAGATAGGATAGTACATAGGCTGAATTAGTAAAGGGAGAGTTGACATTTCAAGCAGTTAGCGAGTGTGATAGGCTTGCCTAAAGAGATGGGTTTTAAGAGCACGTTTGAAGCTTTGGAGGGTAGGCATTAGTCTCAGAGTCTGAGGAAGGGCATTCCAGAGAATTGGTGCAACTCTGGAAAAGTCCCGGATACGTGCATGGGAGGTTCGAATTAAGGTAGAGATTAATCTAATGTCACTGGCAGATCAAAGAGCACGGGAAGGGCGATAGACTGAGATGAGAGAAGAGAGATAGGGAGGTGCAGCATTATTTAGAGCTTTGTGGATGAGGGTTATTATCTTAAAGTGAATACGGAAGGAGACAGGTAGCCAGTGCAGTGAGTGGCACAAACTGGAGGCATCCGTGTAGCGTTTGGCCTGAAAGACGAGCCTGGCTGCTGCATTAAGAATAGATTGAAGAGGAGAGAGTTTAGAGAGTGGAAGACCAATTAGTAGGGAGTTACAGTAGTCTAGTCGAGAGTGAATAAGTGCAACAATTAGCATTTTAGAAGTTTCAAATGTCAGAAACGGCCGGATTCTGGAGATGTTTCTGAGATGCATACGGCAAGAGCGAGCAAGAGATTGAATATATGGTAAAAAGGAGAGGTCAGAGTCCAGCACAACCCCAAGACAGCGGGCCTGCTGCCTCGGTGCTATAGTGATCCCACAGACCGAGATGGAGAGGTCAGGGGTGGTTAGGTTAGTAGATGGTGGAAAGACAAGAAGTTCAGTCTTAGAAAGATTAAGTTTCAAGAAGAGAGAGGACATGATGTTAGAGACAGCAGAGAGACAATCACTAGTGTTCTGGATTAAGGCAGGAGTGATGTTACGTGCAGAAGTATATAGCTGGGTGTCATCAGCATAAAGATGATACTGGAAACCAAATCTGCTGATGGTTTGTCCAATGGGGGCAGTATAGAGAGAGAAGAGAAGAGGACCCAGGACTGAGCCCTGAGGAACCCCGACACTGAGAGGAAGATGAGTAGAGAAAGATCCAGAAAAGGAGACACTGAAAGTGCGGTCAGAGAGATAGGAAGAAAACCAGGAGAGTGCAGTGCCCTTTAGGCCAATGGAGTGAAGCATCCTAAGGAGGAGCTGGTGGTCCACAGTATCGAACGCTGCCGATAGATCCAGGAGAATGAGGAGAGAATAGTCACCTTTGGATTTAGCAGTTAGGAGATCATTGGAGACTTTAGAAAGAGCAGTTTCAGTGGAATACATAGAGCGGAAACCAGATTGTAGGGGGTCATGGAGGGAGTTAGCTGAGAGATAGCGGGTTAGTCGAGAATAGACCAAGCGTTCCAGGAGTTTGGAGATGAAAGGGAGGTTAGAAACTGGTCGGTAGTTAGTAGCATTGGATGGGTCCAGTGATGACTGCACGGTGTTAACCATGGTTAACAGAACAGAAACAATGATGCGAAGCACCAGCCTCCTTTTAAAGTGCCCAGTGGTGTGATTCTTACTCAATCATGACAGATTGATCTCCAGCCCTGTCCTCATCAACACCCACACCTGTGTTACTGTAGCGAAACGATGTGTTAGCTGCTCCTTTTAAGGCAGGCCTGCAATGAAGTTGAAATGTGTTTTTGGGGGGGGGGGGGGGGAGTTCATTTTCTAGGCAAATATAGACTTTGCAATTAATTGCTGTTAAGCTGATCACTCTTTATAACATTCTGGAGTATATGCAAATTGCCATTATAAAACCTGGTACAGTAGACTTTGTAAAAGTGAACATTTGTATCATTCTCAAAACTTATGGCCATGACTGTACCCTTCAGATGTGATTTTCTTTTTGATCCGGAGCTATACACTATCCTGGAGAAAGTGCCTGATAAAAAGAACCAAAGACTTGGAGGAGACCGTCCTTTTCGTGATAACTTCGGTAGGATGGAAATCTATCCCAGGAAAGGTAAACGGGGACAGTGGAGTAACCTAAAAGGGGATGGAGGTTTCAGCGCCAGCCAGACTGTCTCTCTCACTCTTTTTGTTTTTGTTTTTTTTTCTCCCAATGGAATGGTACATAAAAAAAAAATGCCTGGATTCTGGGAGTAGTAGAAGGATACAAGTTTCTTGTTGAACATTACCTCCTCAGTCATTTGTGACAACAAATCTCATCACCACAACTTCATCTAACGTGGGAAGAAGTAAAAACTCTCCTAGCCAAGCAAGTAATCTCTCCTGTACCACCTCATCCTCTTCCTAATCCAAAAGCCAGGGTCCTACAGGATGATCATAATTTTTAAAAACCTGAAGAGGCACCTCTAGTACAAAAAGTTCAAGATGGATTCTCTAAAATGGACAACGCCTTTAATCCCTCAAAATGCAGCTCTTTGCACCATAGACCGCAGATGCGTATTACCACATCCCAATCCACTCCAACTCTCAAAAATACCTGTGATTTGCGGTCTTATCTCCAGTAAACAGGGTAATGCATTATCAATTCAGAGTTCTACAATTCGGGATCTCCTCAGCGCTCGGACTGTTCACCAAAGTGATGGCGGAGGTATTGGCAATGTTAAGATTAAAAAACATCCTGTCAATTCCTTACTTAGACGACCATCTCCTGGTAGCCAGCTTGGAAGAGTTTGATAGTACAGAGAGAGACAACTATAGAAATCCTGGATTATCTGGGATGGCTCATAGACTTCGAAAAGTCAAATCTTCAACCCAGCACCAGACTGAAATTCCTGGGTATTCTGCAGGACTTGGTACATCAGTATTCACTCCTCTCAGAAGAAAAAACACAAACGCATGACTCGGAGGGACATTCCAAAGCAGACAAACTTGCTCAGAGAACCAATGAAACTACTAGGGCTTCTCACAGCCTGTATATATTGTGTTCCATGATCCCAGAACCACACAAGAGATTTACAGAATTGGATCAGAAAACAAAAAAAACGAGTCTGGATTGTGCCGCATGTCAAGAACCATGAGTCTTTACATTTATAGAGGAGATTATGCTATATCCAATGCCTCATGACATAACAATACAGTATACAATATTGACTGTGGCCAGCAGAAGTGAGTTGTATAAACTTTAAGACGTACAAACAAATGCTTGATGCATAGACTAAGGCCACTATATAACAATCAACTCAAGTTATTCTTTTGCCTATGCAGATATCTCCAACAATTCCCCACATTGCAAGTGAAGGACATTCATATATCGCTCTACTATATTCCACGCTTTTTTTAAATAAAAATACAGTAATTAAGTATTTTTAACTTTCTCTCCCCCCCCCCCCCGAAAAGGTCAGCACTAGTGCCCTACAGTGCCACCTTTCATTATAGCCCACCTGTGATCCTATTTATATTGTCTACACAGATCTCATTTTGTTTTATATGAAGTGTTATTTTGTTTTATATAAAATGTTTGCCTATAGGTGAATTCAGGTACATTCATGTATTTATATTGTGACGTTCTGTTACCTATCAAATACAGCTTATGTCAGAATCTATAGCCACAAAGCTAAATAAGCCTATTAGTTATCAGGTCACTATTGACTTTTTAATTCTTTTAAAACAATAAATATCTGTTCCAGATTTGCATCATGTGTCTGGTGTAGTGCGAGTTAGTGCTTGGTATTTATTTTATGGTTGTCTATTTGTTTGGTACTGGTCGGACCCTGCACATTATTGATAGCACCTCCACTAACACACCATTTGTATATACTTTTTATACATTTTTGTTAAGTGTATATTGGGAGGGAGGATTGTGCTGAGTGCCGTCTTCTTAGACCTCTATTGTTGTCCATGATGAGCAAACTCGTAAATAGGACAGTTTCTAAAAATGTTTTCACGAATCGGCGGAAAATATCTGAAATGTGAAAAAGCTAATTGAAAATGGAGGGTCAACATGCTGCCCTTGAAAATCGCAACCAGCATCCTGAGAAATAAATTGGATGTGTGAATATGTCCCCTGGTGGTTCAGATGGGTGTTGGGGCCTTATGCATGTATGCAAATGCAGAGCTGATTTAATTGTTGCTTTTGTCTTGTTAACTGAATTATTCTGCCTTTAAAGGTATTACAACAGCAAGATGAATTGTGGAGTGCTGTCATCATTTGGAAAGAAACTGATCCGCAGGAGAGACCTGGACCTCAGCAATGAACAGTCCTCTTTTGCTCGCTGCCTGACCACATTAGATCTTATTGCCCTGGGAGTCGGAAGTACACTGGGTGCTGGTGTTTATGTTCTTGCTGGTGAATTTGCAAAAGAGAAAGCTGGACCCTCAATCGTCCTCTGTTTCCTTGCTGCTGCCTTGTCTTCTGTGCTTGCTGGTCTTTGCTATGCAGAGTTTGGTGCAAGGGTACCCAAGACTGGCTCTGCCTATCTTTACAGCTATGTTACCGTTGGAGAGATCTGGGCATTCACAACTGGATGGAATTTAATACTTTCGTATGTTTTGGGTAAGTTACACTCCAAAGTTTGCAAAATATAGCGTCTCTTATTTTATTAGTATAAATGGCATTGTGATTGTTACTGGAGCTGTTATAGACCTTTTGTATTAGGTCTAAAATAAAAGCTCAAGCAATACCTCTGCCCCAATAATTATATTGTGTATATTCACACATGCATGGCTTGAAAAACTTGCAGCTCTTGTATAAGTATAACATTAAACACAAACAATGCTGGGGATTTTTTGTTGTTTCTTTATATCCAATCACCTTGATAGAAAAAAATAAAGTAAAATGTAAAAGTTGATCAATAAGTCGGATGTAGCAGTGCCAAATAAAATACAACTCATCCTTAACAAAATAAACTATCACAAAGCTCCATGTTTATTTTACACAGTATGAAAACAAGAAAAAGTACAATTTAGTATAGTTTTAACCCCTACGCGCACCAGGATGTTATAGTAGGTAGATACTTCCCGCATCGGGACGTTCTATAACATCCCGCTTCTGTCACTGGCTCACGACTGGAGCTGGCACCAGGGGCAGCGGCTGTCAGCTGTCTATTACTGCTGACACCGCAATGTAACACCCAAGATCGGAGTAGGCTCCGATGGCGAGTGTTAACCCACTTGTACAGCACACGCGGTAGTCGTGTAAGGGTCACCACCCCCTATGGATTGGATCCCCCGTGCCGCTTACCGAAGGGATCCGATCATCCTCTTCTGGGCAGCCTTAAGGTCTGCCAATGCCCCGGGGGTTCGAAAGATTTCCAGAGCAGTCAGACCCCTTCCGGAACAGTACTGAAATGAATAAGTACTGTAGAGCAGTTTATTGGACTTGACACCAGATCGTAGAGCATCGCTGGTTAAAGTTGTGTATAAGTAATACAAGTTCTAAACACTAACAGTTTAAAACCATAAGAATAAGAAAATAAATACATAAAAATGTCACTTTCCTAAAAATACACTTAATAGCGTATAAAAACACAACTGCAACAAAAAAAACGGCTATATTAGTGGATGCTACCTCGGTAACAAGAGGTTCAGGAAAAAAAATAATTTTAATAAATTTAAAAAAAAAATGTTCTAAAAAGTGATTAAAAACTATACGACCCTCTAAAAATAAGCACTAAAGAATAGTACGTTCTCGCAAAAAAAAATAAAGCCCTGTCACCAGATTCGTCAGTAAACAGTTAATCAAGTATTTAAAGTCATAAGAATATAAAAGCGTAGGAAGATGTATGATATGAAGGGTTTATTTATAGTAATAAATAATAAAATGCTAAAGTCACGCAATATCTAAAAATGAACAACGCATCTATGCAAAAAAATTAAGACCTTAACAGATTTTTCAGCCGAAAAAATAAAAGTTATGCCTTATGAAAAGAACGGTGAGGATGCTAAAATTAACATTTTTGCACAAGTTAACCGTATATCTCGAATATAAGCGACCTGAAGTATAAGCCGAGACCCCTAATTTAACACCCAAAACAAATGGAAAAACCAATGACTCGAGTATGAAGCCGAGGGTTAGCTAGTATAACAGCCAGCCTGCCCTCAAGGTAGGTATACAGCCAGCCTGCCCGATCAGGTCAGTAATACAGCCGCCTGCCCCCAGGTAAGTATAACAGCCCGCTGCGCCGCCAGGTAGTATCACAGCCAGCCTGCCCCCAGTAGATTAGACAGCCAGCCTGCCCCCCAGGAGTTAGTATACAGCCAAGCCTCCACCAGTATGCCAGGGAATAAAAAAAGCAAATAATACATCCCCTGAGTACGCACCTTGATGCTCGCGGTGGGCTCAAGGTCTGGAGGCGGCTTCGAACCTCAGGGTAGGCAGCTCCTCTCTTCTTTTTCACTGGGGCTCACGGTTTCTCTTTGCTTACTGGGCGACACACTATTGATGCGGGCGTGTCCCGCGACGTACATCGCTGACAGCAGCATTTAGTGTGGCCCGTCGGCAGATCGCCGGACGCGACCTGCCGGCTAGCGAGTAAGCGAGAAGAGACCGGGAGCCGCCAGTGAAAGAAAGAAGAGGAGCGGAGCCGCTGCCGAGAATCGGGCAAGTGCGCCGAGGATCCGGACACCGGCAGGGTGAGATATTATTTTTTTGTTGACTCTTCTTCTTTTTTTTTTTTTTTTTGTTACTCGTGTATAAGCGAGTGAAGGTGTTTGCAGCAAGATTTTTGGCTGAAAACTCGGCTTATTGACACGAGTATATTTTACAAGGTACTTTTTATTACAGTACATTTGGAAAAAATAAAATCTATATAAAGAGGTATTTTAATGGTGGAGACCCATAGAATAAACAAATATACTATTTTATGGTATCAAAAAATCTTCCAAAATTTACTATTTTCATTCCCCACCAACAAAGGGTTAATAAAAATCTCACGAAAATTTGTTGTATTGTCAAAAAATATTAACAATTAGTAGACTGCACTTCCGTTTTTATTAACCCTAAAAAAAAAAAAAACTAAAGGGTTAACAAACTTCATCACAAGTTCTTGTTCATACATGTGAAGGGGAATGTAGTTTCCATAATGGGTTCAATTTAAGATGTGTAGCTATTATTTAAGGCCTTACAGGCAATTAAAAGTTGAGCAGGTTCCATCTAAATATGGTTTTACTGATTTTCTAAAAAGTGTGAAAAATGGGCACCCAAATTCGAGCCTATAACATTTGGCAAAATATGTGGAATCTTTAAAAAAACATGCCAACTTAAAGCGACATTGGAAGAAATGTAAGTTTATGAAATTTGTTTGGGGAGGATCTGACTATCTGCACTCAAAGTAGAGGATGTCAAACTTTTTAAAATTTTTAAACTATCTCAAAATACCCTGGATATCTTATAGGATTCCAAAGTATAAGACGTTAGGTATAGCGACCCAGGGCAGATTTTTGTAAAAATGGGGGAACGCATCCTAAATTCTAGAAACACTTGTAATGCTAAATACGGCTACAAAAGCCAAATTTAGTGAGCTGTTAGTCGTTGTGTAGGGGAGCTAGTGGTGTGTGTAGGTGAGCTGTGTGTGTGTAGGTGAGCTGTGTGTGGTAGGTGAGCTGTGTGTGGTGTGTGTGTAGGTGAGCTGTGTGTGTGGGTGAGCTGTGTGTGGGTAGGGTGAAGCGATGTGGGGTAAGGTGAGGTGCTGTGGACACTGCGTGTGTGTGTGTGGGTGAGCTGTGTGTGTGTGTAGGTGAGCTGTGTTGTGTGGAGGTGAGCTGTGTGTGTGTGTAGGTGAGCTGTGTGGGTGGTCGTGTGTGTGATAGTTGAGACTGTGTGTGTGTGGTGAGTAGGTTGAGCTGTGTGTGTGTGTGTGTGTAGGTCGTTGTGTGGTGTGTGTGTGTAGGTGAGTGTGGCTGTGTGTGTGTTGTGTTAGAGTGAGCGTGGTGTGTGTGTGGTGTGCTAGGTGAGATGTGTGTGTGTTTGGGATGTGAGTGTGAGTGGGTGAGCGGTGTGTGGGGTGCTGTGTGTGCTAGTGAGCTGTGTGTGTGTGTAAGGGACCCGCAGAGGGAGGGGAGAATGGGAGAGGGCTGGGAGTACTGATGAGATAGATGGGGTAGTGGGGGGTAGGGTGAGATGTGTGGGTGGGGGTGGGTGGGTGTGTGGGGGGGCGTAGTGTAGGGAGGGGGCGTGGTGGGGTAGCGTGGAGATGGTGTGAGGGGGGAGGCGAGGTGTGCCAAGTGACGCAGTGTGTGGGAGTGTGCATAGGGGAGACGGGAGTGAGCTGAGTGGGTGTGAAGGTCCGAGAGGTCGGGGTAGGAAGCATGGGTGTAAAGTGGAGAAGACGTGGGGGAGATGTGTGGTGATGAGATGGTGTGGAGTAGGGGAGAGGTGAGAGGGAGTAGGTGAAGACGTCCTTGTGTGCGACCGTAGAGATGAAGGGTCCAGGTGTGAGATGAGGGTGCGTGAGGGGGTATGGGTGTGGGAAGCGCGTATAGGGGAGAAGGTGATGTGTGGGTGGGTAGGTGAACTGTGAGCTGTGGGTGGGAGGTTGCCGGATGAGTGAGGTGGAGATGAGCCTATGGGGGTGTGAGTGTGTGTGTGTAGGTAGGAGGAGATGTGAGCTGGATGTGAGTGCTGTGTGTGTAGGTGAGATGATGTGTGTGCTGGGATGTTGTGGGTGTAGGTGAGCTGTGTGTGTGTGGGTGTAGGGGATGTGGGAGTGTGTGGGGTGTGTGGGGGGTGTTGGGTGGGAGGTGAGCTGGGGGGGATAGGTGAGCGGTGGAGCTGTGTGTGGTGTGGTGTGTGTGTGAGTGTGTGTGGGCTGTGTGAATGTGTGTAGGGGAGGGGCGTGGGTGTGTGGTGTGGTGTGAGGGAGGGTGCGTTTGTGGTGTGGGTGTAAGGTGAGGTGTGTGGGGTGGTAGGGGAGGTGTGATTGTGGTAGTGAGCGTACGGTGAGGTGTTGAGTGGGTGGGTGTGGGTGTAGGTGAGGTGTGTGTGTGCGTAGATGAGGATGGTGTGTGGGAAAGTGTGTGGGTGTAGGGAGGTGTGTGTGTGTGTGTAGGGGAGGGGGTGTGTTGCTGTTGTGGTGTGTGTGTAGGTGAGTGGGGTTGTGGTGGTGTGTGTGTGTAGGTGAGCTGTTGTGTGTATGTGTGGTAGGTGAGCTGTGTGTGTGTGTGTAGGTGGTGTGTGTGTGTGTGTGTGTAGGTGAGCTGTGTGTGGGTGTGTAGGTGAGCTGTGTGTGTGTGTTAGGTGAGCAAGGTGTGTGTGTAGGGGAGCTGGGTGTGGTGTGTAGGATTGAGCAGTGTGTGCTGTGTGTTGAGGTTGAGCTGTGTGTGTGTGTGTAGGTGACTGTGTGTGTGTGTGTAGGTGAGCTGTGTGTGTTAGGTGAGCTGTGTAGGTGAGCTGTGTAGGTGTGTGTGTGTAGGTGAAGCTGTTGTGTGATGTGTAGGTGAGCTGTGTAGGTGAGTGTGTGTAGGTGAGCTGTGGTGTGTGTCGGTGTAGTGAGCTGGTGGTGTGTGTGTAGTGAGCTTGTGTGTGTGTAGGCGAGTGTGTGGTGTGTAGGGAGCTGTGTGTGTGTGTAGGCTGGCTGGGTGTGTGTGTAGGTGAGCTGGGGTGTGTGTAGGGCGAAGGTGTGTGTGTGGTGTGTGTAGGTGAGCTGTGTGTGTGGCTGTGTGTGTGTAGGTGAAGCTGTGTGTGGTAGGTGAACGCTGTGTGTGTGCTGTGTGTGTGTAGGTGAGCTGTGTGTGTGTGTGGTAGGTGTGGTGTGTAGGTGAGCTGTGTGGTGGGGGAGGTGTGAGCTTCCGGTGGCTGTGAGATGTGGAGCGGTGTGTGTGGGAGTTTGTTGCTCGTGGTGGGTGTAAGGTGAGATGGGGGTGGTGAGGGTGGGTGTGTGTGATGGTGATGTGGAGGTGAGGTGGGTGGGTTTGTGTGTGTTGTGTGTAGGTGAGGGTTGTGGGTGAGGTGTGGGTGTGTGATGTGTGTAGGTGAGCTGTGGCTGTGTGTGTGTGTGTGTGTGTAGGTGAGCTGTGTGTGTGGGTGTGGTGTGTGTGTGTGTGTAGGTGAGGTGTGTGTGTGTGTGTGTGTAGTGAGGTGTGTGGTGTTTGATAGGTGAGCTGTGAGATGTGATGTGCATGTGTGTGTGTGTAGGTGAGCTGTGTGTGTGTGTGTGTGTAGGCAAGCGTGTGTGTGTGTAGGCGTGCGTGTGTGTGTGTAGGCGTGCGTGTGTGTGTAGATGTATGTCTGTGTGTGCTGTGCTTTAGTGCGACCAACAGGGATATTTTAATTGGTGTAAAAAATATTTTTTTCTTTTTTTTGGAAGCCTAAATCTGGGGTGCGTCCTATAGTAAGAAGCGTCTTATAGTCCCAAAAATACGGTAGTTAAAAATTATAGTTATGCAAAGTAATTTGCTGAACCTTTTTGCATTTTAGCCCCATTTTAATGCCATTGAGTTCATGAAAAATTACAAACAGTAAATTATGTTTCAAACTGTAAATTTTTCTTATTTTTCCACCTCAGGTACTGCCAGTGTAGCAAGAGCTTGGAGCTCCAATTTTGATGATATCATTGGCAATCATATTAAAAATTTCTTCATAGAGAGAGTAAACATAAAAGTGGAAAATGTCCTGGCAGAATACCCAGATTTCTTTGCTCTTTTACTTGTCCTTCTGCTGACAGGTAGGTACTAATGCATATGTGATATAGAATGCATGAAAGCAAAATTTATTGCATTGTTATATCCATAATTGCTTTTAATTTTTTGACATTTTATATGCGTGCCTTCCCTATAATCCAGTGTCCTTTTCTGTTAGAGTGGTCAGCTTGAGTTCCTTATATTGTTTGCACTTTACTAAGCTTCCAATCCCATGATTCCTCAGCTTATCATCATGTGTGCAGGTAGAGCCATTATCCAGTGCTCATGTGACACAGATGTATCCCCACTGACTTGAGCAAATTGAAGGTAGGTTATACCAGCAATTTAGCGGACTGCTATTATTTTCCCCACCCATGACCAATTCACCTATAAGCCAAGCATACATTTGTTAATGAAAGTTTAAAATCTTGTATGTCTTACCATTATCTGAAGTTGGGAACTGTAGGGATACCCCACCCCCCTATATTTTGAATGGGATTCATTCAAAATGTATACCATTTGTCTAATGCATATGGTCAAGGTAGGAGTTGTCCAGGAGTTAACCCCTCACCGACTTCGCCCTTTTTCGTTTTTACGTTTCCATTTTTCACTCCAAAAAAACGCTGTGTGGGGGTTTGTTTTTTGTGCACTTCATAATGACTGTATTAAAAGGGTATTGCGGGAATATGAAGGTCTGACACAAAAACCCATGATGATATAAATAAATGAATACAACAATACTCAATGTCATTAGTCATAAAACGGAGCTTAAATAGTTTGATTTTATGATTTACAAAATTTATGGCCTCTAAAGTAGGTGGAGTTATCATTAAGATGGCTGCCACTGGAAACTACAAGTTCCATGATCCTTTAGTTCTCAGTAACTCCTCCTCCATCTTATGCTCTGCTCCCAGTGATGATATGACACTTTCTTGCTCTGTTATCATAGTAATGATGTGTAACTGCCATCACCATAACACCGGTCATACTGGATGCACTGCAACCAACCGACTACAGACAAACGTAGTGGTGATCACATGACCTGCCCAGGCAGGTGCAGGACATGTGATGTGGACATGTGACCAGCGGCCATCTTCTGTCCTGTGTCTGCTCTACAACGGACTGTGCGGAGGAAATTAATGGACTGATTAAAAGGCCAGTAGCATTTTAATTCTCCATCACAGTGTATGTCACCATCATTTTTCTGATAACGGGAGCAAAATTTTAAATAACAACTAATTACACATTAGCTTATATTTTGAGTACCCATTTGTATATGAATTATGCTGATTCCTGGAATACCCATTTAAATATTGATGCGCTGGGGTCACTGTCAATATTGGGGCATTGACATCAATGGGGATTCCCATACTTCCTAAATGGGCAATGAACAAGTTGTATGTGTAGATAATACTTGAATGGGCACAAACTACACATGTAGAGCTGTGTACAGAATTTTCTGAGCATCGTAGATGAGGAATGAACAGGTTGTATATTGGTGAAATATTATGTGTATATTATGGTGAAATTGAACATACATTACACATATTTGGCTGTGTACATAATTTCCTGTACATTCGTAATGGGGAATGAACAGGATGTATGGGTAGATTAAATTGGTAACACATTTACATCCGTGTTCAGAATTCCCTAAGCATCCTAGATAAGGAACAAACAGGTGGAATGAATACATATTACACAAAGAATTTCGAGTACATCATAGATGGGGAATATGGTGGAATAAATATACAGACGGCCCCCTACAGACGAACACCTGATTTACAGAAGGACCTCTGTATGTTGGCACAGTATATACTCTTGTATAAGCAGAGTATTTCAGCACAAAAAATGTCAGCATCGCCACCCCAGCCTGACCCTAAATTATTTCTTAAACTCTGATAACCCCTTTAACACCAGAGACTAGGCAGGTGTTCCCCAGTGTTTCCTGGCACCTCCTCTTCTGTAGCAGTCTATATGACACATATTTAGGTGTACAGAATTCCCTTAACATTCTAGATGGGGAATGTAATGGTTGTATGTGTAGATTACTGTGTAATCAATATATATTACAATTATTTAGCCCTGTACAGGTTTCCTGGTGCATCCAAGAAGAGGAATAAACTGGTTTCATATATAGATTATAAAGGAATGAACATGGATAACTCATGTAAAACTTTGTACATAATTCCCTGAGCACCCTTGTTGGGAATGATCAAGTTGTATTGGTAGATTATGGTGGAAGGAACATGTATTACACATATACAGCTGTGTGCAGAATTCCATGAGCAACCTAGATAAGGATTGAACTGGTTAAATCTATAGGGTATGGTAACCTAACACATTCAACAGTGAACAGAATTTTCTGAACATCATACATAGGGAATGAAAAGTTTGTATGTGTAGATTATGGGGGAATGAACATGTATAACACATGCGTCTGTGTACAGAATTCCCTGAGCATTTTAAATGTGGAATGCACAGGTTATCTGTGTAAATTACAGTGGAATGAATGTATATTAGATCTATCCAGATGCTTGCAGGGTTCCCTGAGCATCATATAAGGGGAATACACAGATTAGTTGTGTAGATTATGGTGGAATAAACACCTTTTCAGCTTTGTAGACAATTCCCTCAGCATCCTAGATAAGGGAAGAACAGGTTATAAATGTAGATTATTCAGAAAATTTAAATTCTAACTTGTAGGATGCACATGAAATTCTGTACACATCTACGGATGTATACATATGTTCATTGCAGTGTAATCTTCATATAGAATATGTTCTTTCCCCATCTCTGGTGCATCTGGAAATTCTGCACACTGCAGAATATATGTAATAATAATGTAATCTATACATACAACCTCTTCATTTCCTATCTGGGATGTGCAAGGAATTCTGCACACAGCTGAATAGGTATAATAAAAGTCCATAGCACTATACTCTATACATATAACTTATAAATTCCTCATTTAGGATACTCAGGGAGTTCTGTACATGTTCATTCCACCGTAATCTACACATACAACCTGTTCATTCCCAGTGTAAAAAGCATGGGAATCTCATTATACATCTCCTTTTTATCTGTAATAATTAGTTTTAATGTTCATTCTTTTTTCTTCTTTTTAATACAGTATGTCACATTCTTATCTAGTGACCAGGGCAAGGAACATAACAGGAATTGATTGAATTGGGGATAAACTTTTGTTTCGTTAGAACTTCCAGTAATTCATTTTCTAATCATTTATTTGTGGCAGTGACCCATCACATTATACATGGTTAATTGCAATTAGCATTGTTTGTGCTTTTTCAGCAAAAATTAATGAACAATAATGAGCTCATTACGCCAATGAAGGCTATTCTGCATGCAGTGCAGTGAATTTCGGGTCAGCTTTTAAAAAAAATAAAATAAATGTTTTTGAATGGCCTATAAATTAGTTGATTTACTGACCAGAGCCCAAATGCGATGGAATGAATGAATGAACAGATCTGCTAAGAAAATCACTTATTCCTTTCAGCTTTTTGTACTTTCTTTGACCTATCTGATTGTATTCACATATAAAACATTTTATATTACTTTGAAACTCAGTATTTTTCATTTCAAAGCTACAGGATGTCGAAAATTAACCTGTTTATTTTTTTTTACAATACAATTAAATTCCAGGACCTTTTATAAATATGGTTTTGTAAAATCATTGCAGCATCTTTTCTCCTTTTTCTAGTGGATCTGTATTCCTTTTACCTATTACAATCACTAGGTGGTAGTTTATCCCTATGAATAATTGTAATCATTTTTTGAGAAACTGATGCTTACAAAACAACTTTGTTTTTTCAGTGTTATTGGCTGTCGGTGTTAGTGAGTCAGCGCTGGTTAACAAGGTTTTCACCGCTGTCAATCTTCTTGTGTTGGCCTTTGTCATCCTGTCTGGCTTTCTAAAAGGTGATCTCAAAAACTGGTATCTTACACTGGAAGATTATAATCTCACATCTAATGCATCTGGCAGGTGAGACCATTTACCTAGACGTCTAGAAAAATGTATTTTTCAGGGCAAAGTGACCTGTATTTTCTTGCAGGGATTAGTACATAATGAAAATCTATAGGGGGCTGCAAGTTTAACAGCAATTGAACCCCATCCTCCTTTTTGTCTTTTACATTAAAAAAAAGGAAACATTCCCCCTATATTAAGTGAGGGTCGGGCCCACTTTTTTATTTCCATTGGCTAGGGCATTGAGATATTTATTATTATTTATTATTATTTATTATTATTTATTATTATTTATTATTATTTATTATTATTATTTATTATTATTATTATTATTATTATTATTATTATTATTATATTTTTTTTTTTTTTTTGCACTAGCTATTTGCTAATTGCTAAACTCTAGAATGTGGCTTATGGGGGTATTTGTCATACACCGGCGCTCATGCGCTTTTTTTTTTTTTTGTCGCGCGTTACATCAAGAGGCTGAAGCCTCCTGATATATCCGGTGGGGTGCTGCACAGCGTTTATTTGCCCTAACGTAGAAATGAACGCAGCCGGTGACTTATTACATGTGAAAATTCACCAGCTGCAGCGAGTGCGCAGGCGCGGGGTCAGTAATGCCCCGTGCCAGCCACGCCCCTTCACGCCTCACTGGCGTGAAGTTGGCAGAGTGAACTAAATCATTGCAAGTCCTAGCAATAACCTAGCAGGTTAATAAATATGCCCCATAGAGTTCAACAATACAGTACAAGTTAAATATTAACTTATATGAAGATAATTTTTCAAATATTCATTAACATTTTCGCATATGCTTAAAAGGTTAAATAAATAATGGATAGAAAACTTCTAACCATCGCTTGCTCTGTTTACAGTGTCGGTGAATTTGGTTCCGGAGGTTTTGCGCCGTTTGGGTTTAGTGGAGTTGCTGCTGGAGCTGCAGCATGTTTTTATGCATTTGTGGGATTTGACTGCATAGCCACTACAGGTTAGTAAATATACAATAATAGACGGTCTATGAATTATGGAGACTTGGTTAATTTTTTTTTTTTTTTTTTATGGGGGCTCATTTGGGGTTTATCCAACCCCCTCCACCTACTGGTTTAGATGGTTTTGGAAGCACAGCATATATAAAGGAAGAAATGGATAGTGTCCAGTATGGTCATACCAGTGCCATCACACTACAGCTTGTGACGTCTTTATTCTGTGTCTTGAATTTTTGAAGGAATAGAAACTCTATTCATTTTTAGGATATGACGACGGCTCCAATGCCGTTTTTTTGTATATAAGCATAGCTATTTATTTTTGCATTGTTCTACTGTGAAGCGGCGGCTGTTTCTCTGCAAAGGAACCAGGACAACCTATCCCTGTACATGAAAGAATTAATTGGTAAGAGTGAGTAAAAACCTCCCATCAGCAGTAAGGGCATTGAAGATTAATCATGGCAATGCCAATGATCCCAAGCACATCACTGAAGCATGCCAATGATCCCAAGCACATCACCAGGACTATGAAGGAGTGGCTTCATAAGAAGCATTTCAAGATCCAGTAGTGGCCTAGCCAGTCTCCACATCTTGACCCCATAGAAAACCTTTAGAGGGAGTTGAAAGTCCATGTTGCCAAGCAACATCCCAAAAACATCACTGCTCTAGAAGAGATCTGCATGGAGGAAAGGGCCAACATACCTACCTTGTGAAGACTTGCAGAAAACATTTGACATTTTCCGCCATAATTTGCAAATAAATTCTTTAACAATCAGCAATGTGATTTTCTGGATTTGTTTTCCCATTTTGTCTCTCATAGTTGAGGTCTAACTATGAGCCCTCTCATCTTTTTAATTGTGAGAACTTGCACAATTGAGGCAAGTTGTTTTTTTTTCCCACTGAATATCCTTTTGCTTTTCTGTTTTTACTCTATGGTTTCTTCTTGACAACCAGAATGCAGGGCTGAGGCGAGCAGAGGAGTACAATACAAATGGTTGCAATAGGTAAATGAATGTGCATTGAAAAATTACTAAGAAATCCTTGTTACGAAGAACTCAAGACGTTAAAGTGCCTTAAAAGATTATAGATCTTTATTAAGATGACTTCTAATGTGGGCGTTAAAAGGTCACATTGTGCAATCAATCCACAAGATCCCAGAACACTGCATATTTTTATTGCATTAGATCAGTTAGAGACAGAGTGCCCAACCTACAACCAAAACCTACTTTTATGTCGCAAAGTGCCAACATGACAATTTAAGCAGTAACCTATTGATCCCAACTGTATCACAAGTTTCAATCGTATTGGCGTCCTGAGGAAACCAATGCAACAGAAAGAAGATGGAGAAATTATAGCTTCCTTCCAGGTTCCCCTGAAGAGAAACAATTAGGGGACCCAGAGCAGGAGCTCCAATGATAATCCATCTCTGTCCTCACCTTCTCGCTTCTTGTGTATTCCTGGCAGCCAAGGATGTGTCGCCCATGGCTGTCTTGGACCGCAGGAGAAAGCCATTAGTCACAGCTAGCAAATTCTGTGCTGGGGTGAAGGCCTGGGTGCCCACAGAAAGGGCTCGGAGTGCGAGATGATGGACTCAAGAGTAGGGACCCAACTAGTCCAACTCTGTGCCCTGCGTTATTAGTGGTCTAAATGCTTGTACAGTCATTTTTTTGGGAATAGGACTTATAGGTGGAAATACAAAGAATTGGTAATGTTTACCATTTGGTCAGTATTATTTCTACAATGTTTTTTTTTTCCCCCTTTTTTCCTCCAGGTGAAGAAGCCAAGAACCCTCAACGTTCTATCCCAATTGGTATTATTGTATCACTCTTGGTCTGCTTTGTGGCTTACTTTGGAGTATCTGCTGCACTAACACTTATGATGCCTTACTTTCTACTTAATAAAGATAGCCCTCTGCCAGCAGCATTTGGGCATGTGGTTTGGGAACCTGCTCGTTACATTGTGTCTGTTGGATCCCTCTGTGCCCTTTCAACAAGGTAACAGTTTTTCCAACTAAAGAAACTTTAACTGTTAATCCCCTTTAGGTATACAATTGGTATATACAACTCATAGATTTTGTTGCAGAGGGGCACACACAAGCTTTTTTATTTTTTCTTCTTTGCTGTGAAAGGGAAATTCCCATTGAAACATTAATTGCATATTCGCAAGATATGCCATAAATGTTCTGACAATGCCATTGCCACTCTTCCCTTTTTTGAGTCTGGGTCACCTGACTTCTATCTTGCAGGTGACTTCAGGGGAGAGGTGCTCTTGCTTCTGAGAGCTCTGAAAATAGTTGCTCAAGAATCTAAAGGGCCTTTAGGAAGTTCCAAATGTGTTAATGGGAGAGAGCTGTGATGCACAGCCCACTTCTCTACACTCTCGCACTCCACTTCTCACAGGTGCAGACTCTCATTCATGAAACAGATGCATGTCTGTATTTTATATCATATTCCTCAGAGCTTAGTCATCAATTTATTAGACATTTGACAGCCTAGCATTCTGTATACTATATACACCAACAGACTGAGCATTTAATCAGGGGTGTAACTAGGAGAGGCAGAGCCTCCTAGCAGACTCCTGAATCGGACTTCACTTCCCCCTTTTAAAAAATATACAGATTTGTATACTCACAATGGGAGTTATAATCACATACAGTGGCCCAGATTTATTGAACCAGTTTTTTTTTTTTTTGTTTTTTTTTCTTAGTGCAAACTGCTTGCACATAATGTGTCCCAGACATGTTTGTGGCACAAACACATTTGTTTTGTGGCTGCACTTTACCCGATGCAACAGTTAGACCATGAGACCAAAAAGGTTGTACCAAAAGAAGTTGGTGCATTCTGCCAGAGCATTGTAGGGAACGGCAGATTCATAACAATCGTGCAACACATTTGATGAATCTGTCACACCTTGCACACTACACAGGCAAACTGCAGATAGTGAAGTTTGCACTATTTTTGATAAATCTCGGTCCGTTTATACACACAGAATATACACACGTAGATATAGGACCATATACACAGACATACAGCTTATGCATATCATATATGTACCCATACAGCAAATACATACTGACACAATACCACATATAGCATGCACACCGCAATACACCTAGAATACTTAAGAAGCCGAGGCCCCCTGACAATGTAGACACCATAGCAGTTGCTATGGCTGCTACCACTTTGTTACGCCATTCATTTAATGTTGACACTCAGAATAGCATTTGCGTGACCGCTCCACTCATGTGCTGATGACCATAGGAAAAGACTGCACTGGGGCAGTAAAATGCACAACTATAGGCATGAGCCCGTAGAAGTATGTGGATGTGTGCAAGCTGCTACATTTCAAATTCATCTACATGAGGCCTTAATCTGATACCAGAAACGTGGCTGTAGCTGCTTCAGAGCTCAATATATAGGCAACTAAAGTGCGATTAGCCCTTAAGCCTCTGAGCCCGACTCATCTCTTGCAAAATACGATGGTTTTCTGCTTATTTTCACAAGTATTTGGAGAAGTTTTATTTTTTTCATAAGTAAACGATTTCACGTAAAAGGGGGGGAATTCTAGGAAGGAAATATCATGCCCTACCTGAGGGGCTGCTAGTTTAGAGGGGTAAAAGTAGGCAGGTTCTCTTTTACTAGATCTGATAGGTGGAGATACAGAAGCATAATAAGTGTGGATATAAAGGTGCCAGGTTACATTTTACATTTACTCTCACTTCTACAGTTTATTGGGTTCAATGTTTCCAATGCCACGTGTTATCTATGCCATGGCTGAAGATGGACTCCTCTTTAAGTTTCTTGCTAGTGTCAATAAAAGAACGAAGACTCCACTGATTGCAACCATTGTTTCTGGTATTGTGTCAGGTGAGATACAAGTCAAAATATTTGTCAGAAAAATATTGTGAATTATGTTCTTGTGTAGCTGCTAACCAGTGTTTTCACTTAAAGGGTTTAGAAGTGGCCAATTCACACTACCTTAAAAGGGCTACGCTACCTTTATAGTACAATACAATAAAAACGGTTTTACAGTAAATTTATGGCAGCCTTTTGCTTGCTATTTTTTACCATGTTGACTAAGGTCATGAGGTTAAGTTTGGACAATGAAAAAATAACGTTTGAGTCCATTGTTCTTGGGCCTCATGCACACGACCATATGCTCTTTTCTGTTCTGGATATATGACTCTATTCTGGTCGTTAATAGGGACTTGCTGCAATATATATATATATAGCAACGTATTGCACAGTATCCATACCGTATAATACACTGGTTTGGCAAATGATGGATGGCTGGCTGACAGATTGCATCTCCCACTGCTTCTGTATACTGCACGTATATATGTGCACAGCCGCAGCACGTATTTAGCCCATATTTTATACGTTCCCATTGACTTCTATGGGAAGTATGGGAAACGGAAATATGGTGGAAAATAGGAAATATATATATATCTCCAAAGGACAGAAGAAAAGAGTGGTCATGGCACTACCAAACCATTTATGGAAAGCACGATATATGTGTATGGCACGTTCACAGGAACAGGAGTCTGAACAGATACTGTGAGTTCCAAAGAAGTAGTGGTGCTCAAAATCCTAGTAGTATGTATTAACATCAGAAACAGGTAAAGACCAAGTAGAACGGATGGCACTCACCCACGTCCAGTTTGCAAGGATGGTTCTTCTTTATTAGGTAAATAGTGATACTCACATAATGTAGGACAGGCAAGGGAGGGAGTGAGGAGTGATGCTACAGAAAGGCAACGGCCGTTTCGCGCAGGTTGCGCTTCTTCCGGCCTCCGTGCATAGTGACTATACATACGTGAAGGGTATAAATGCTATATCAAACAACCAATACATTAGAAACACCTGTAACCCAGTAGGCGTAAACATTCCACGCATTACGTGTTCCACCAATGGAGTATATAGAAAGGCTAAAACTCACCCTGGTGAGCGGACGCTCAGCCAATCCTGAGACGCAGGCACTCCGGTGCAGCGGCGCGATCGGCGGGGACTCCCATGCCTCCATCCGGAAGCCAGGATGCCGTACCGCCCACAACACGCTCTGTTACCAGGGGTGCGCCACGTGACTCCCATCCCGCTTGCCGCGCCTCCCGATCACATGACGCGTTACCATAGTAACAGGTGTAGCGTCATCACATCTAGGGAATTGCGTCAGAAGTACAGGGGGGGAGGAGGAAGGCGAGCAGATACCTCAAACCAGTAGGGTGATACGAAGCCTGTATAACAACCTCTCTTTCATATTGGGGAGATAAGCCTAAAAACAGGGAATTATCTACCTAAGGTCGTTTGTTGCATATACCACATAATGATTAAAAACTGATCGGTGGTGGACAGTAATCGTTCTTACACCTGAATCAGCCACTAAAATCACACAGTGTATTTTTTCGTCTTACTCGTTATTTTGTCTGGATGCATAACATATTACAATAAGGTTATAGGAAAATTCCAAAGTCGATTTTGTCATTAAGACCCACCGGCCCCATGGCATTCGAGCGCAGAATCCACCTGCTTTCAGCTTGCAGTAATAGGCGCTGTCTATCCCCTCCTTTTACCGGGTGTTTTATGACCTCTATGCCTGCAAATCTTAGAGCCCTACTATCCCCTCCATGTTCTTCTCTGATATGTTGTACAAGGCGTGGGGCCCCTACTCCAGTTTCTATTGACCTAAGGTGCTCTTTTATTCTCAAGTACAGGTTCCTGATCGTTTTACCGATATAGTATCTTTGGCAGGTGCATTTTATGACATATACCACAAAGGTGGTTTTGCAATTTATAAAATCTTTCACTCCGACCTTCAAACCTCCGAAAAGTACTGTTTTTTCTCCTGAATTATACGGGCAACACTTACATCTACCACACCTGAAGTTTCCAACCACTGTGCTCCTCTCGAGCCAGGGGTCTGGTCGGTATGTTGATCGGTAGGCACTGCTAACAAGTTCTGATCTAACTGTTTTCCCCCTTCTAAAACTCACCAACGGACCACCTTCTGCTACTTTGGCTAAGTCCCTGTCGTTCTCTATAACATGCCAGTTATCCTTGAATGCTTTTTTTATGAGATCGGCCATCGGGGAGAAATCAAAGGAAAAGGAGAATTTTTCCTGTTTTTTCTTTCTGTCCCTGTTTTTCTTCTTAAGGAGGTCCAGTTGATTTTTCCATAGCGTCCCCCATGACGGTCCCAACTGGAGGATGACCCTTGACCTCTGTAGGGACAGGAAGCAGAGAGGTTAAATACCCCACCCCGGCATCCGTACACCAGTGGCTTCCTGTCCCTACACAGGGCAGGGAGTAGAGAGAAGTCTCTCCTCATCCCCAGTAGTTGGGACGGTGAGGGGGGACCAGATTGGCACAGGGAATTGTCCCTTACCCTAAGGCAGTCTCGGCCTCGATCGGACTTCGGTCCTTTCCTCTGCCACAAGACAGAGATGCCTTCCTCTCCGGCTCTGCCCGCGGCTCTGCGCAGCTAAGGACACCCGGAGCGTGTCCATCGCGGAAGTCACGTGGACCGGCCGCCGTCCGACTCTGGTGACGACTTCCACCGGAAATGACGGGACCGGATGTGACGTCACGATGGCGCGACCCGGAAGCAGGAGCGTGGAGCGGTAAGCTTGAAAAAGCAGGTATTCACGTTGATCTGAGGTCTAATAGTCACACTCTGGTCCTGACGAGAGTAGTCGCTAAAATCGGACGCTATTCTGAGCATTTTCCAGCCAACAAGGTCGGTTAGCATGCTGTATGGTTGCCTCGTTTGTGTCATTTGTATTTTATACAATTCAGGTCTATATAGACATGTGTATATTTCCCTTAGGGGCTTGTGCTGTGTAACCCTCATTTCAAGATACCTCAGGTACTCCTTTGTTATATTCCACCTGGTCAAAATGTCACAGTCTATCTCACATGTCTATAATTGTTTAGGCTTGCTGATATCAGTGGTCCCACAATTGGGAATATGGAGACACATGGCATGGAGGCTTCGAGTTTGGACCTCATATCCTTGAACCCTGTAAGTAGGGTCAATTTGGGATAGGGTGGTGGGTCACCCACATGTCCCTATATTGTCACATGAGGTGTCCGGTTAAGGACTAATTACTTCTCCTTCTCCTTGGTAGGAGCCCAGGGAAAAGGAGAAGTATAAAGGGAGAGCTAAAGATCAGTCCGGCACAAAGAAAACCACTTCCAGAAAGTGTAATATGTGCTTAGAGAAACTCCCTACGGACTATAAAAAGCCGGTCTGTAAAACCTGCGTGGATAATCTATTCAGGGAAGAGAGAACCTCATTCGTGGATGAAATGCGTAGTTTTATCAGGGAAGAAGTGAAAACATCTATAGCATCGTCCATGACAGCTTTCATACCTCAGGAGCCTCCACATAAAAAACAAAGAGTTGTAGAATCCATGTCGGATTATACATCAGACTCAGAAGGGACCAAGGAATCTATGGATATGGAGCCAGGTCCCTCCAATTCAGCAAGTAAAATGGAGTCGAGATATTTGTTAGCATCCGAAGATCTGGAACCCTTACTAAAAGCTATGAGGGATACCCTCAAAATTGAGGAAGTCGAAGAAACCAAATCTATTCAGGACGAATTATTCGGACTTCTTAAAGTTAAGAAAAGGCGAGTGTTTCCCATAAATGACACTCTTAAGGAACTAATTCTAGAAGAATGGAGAGAACCGGAGAACAAAATCTCCATATCAAGAGAATTTAAAAATCGGCTCTCTTTTGATGAAACAGAAGCCAAAATTTGGAACGCTACCCCTAAAGTAGACATCCAGGTCACAAAAATGACCAAGAAGACGGACCTCCCGTTTGAGGACGCAATCCAGTTAAGAGATCCCCTAGATAGGAAGGCGGACAGCCTTCTAAAGAAGACATGGGAGTGTGCCATGTTGAATCTAAAATCAAATATTGCCACAACATCTATGGCGCGGACTCTCTTTCATTGGATTACCGAACTGGAAGGTCATATTAGAGACGGCACTCCTAGGGAGATGCTACTGAGTACATTTTCAACATTGAGAGCAGCCACAGCCTTCATCGCGGATGCCTCAGCGGAAGGAGTTAGAATAAGTGCCAAGGAAGGGGCACTATCAAATTCGGTCAGAAGATCACTTTGGCTTCGCCAGTGGACTGGTGATTTCAGATCGAAGTCAAAGTTATGTGGTATTCCGTTTGAAGGGGAATACCTATTCGGCTCTGAACTTGACACGCTTTTGGAAAAAGCGGCGGACAGGAAGAAAGGGTTTCCGGAATCCAGAAGTAACCAAAGAAAGCAACCCTTTCGAGATTCTAAGGACAGAAAACAGCCCTTTAGAGGGAAAGGCAAACAAGGCAGATGGAGCTACCCTAAAGGAGGGAGAGGAAGGGGCTTCCTTCTCAGTGCCAGCAACTCGGGCCCAGTGTTCAGAAAACAATGACGCCAGGGTGGGGGGAAGATTATTGAAGTTCCACTTCCAATGGACTCAGATAACATCAAATCCCTGGATACTAAATATTCTTCAGGAAGGTTACCATCTAGAATTAACCTCTCTTCCCCCCCAGAAAATTTGTTTTGACAGAGCAGCCCTCAGAAAACCTCTCAAACTCACTGTGGTCGGAGATAAAAAAAACTCATTCAGTTGGATGTCATCATCCCAGTAGCCCAGACACAATTAAAGGAGGGACACTACTCTCCCCTCTTCTTGATAAAAAAACCGAATGGCTCTTTCAGGATGATTTGCAACCTGAAGAATCTGAACAGGTACATACGATATCGGAAGTTCAAGATGGAAACAGTGAGCTCGGCGGTCGTTCTGATCCAACCAGGAGCATATATGTGTACGATAGATCTGAGGGATGCGTATTACCATGTGCCAATACATCAAAAATCTCAAAAGTTCCTCAGATTCGCAGTACGATCACCTTGGGGAGAAGAGGTCCACTATCAGTACAAGGCGCTGCCTTTCGGGATTTCTTCGGCCCCCAGGACATTCACAAAAATCATGATCGAGGTGATAGCTTTCCTGAGGCGAAAAGGGATTCTAGTCATCCCCTACCTGGACGATCTGTTACTGGTGGCCGGTTCGAAACAAGAACTTATACACCACCGAGATTTCACAATGAAGATCCTACAGCAGTTAGGATGGATAATAAACCTGGAAAAGTCCAAACTAAACCCAAGCACAGAAGTTGTGTTTCTAGGGACATTATTGAATTCGATCCAGCAGATGTCCTTCTTACCACCAGAGAAGGCAACAAGACTAATGCAACATGTTGTAATGTTTCAAAAAAGAAGTCACTGCACGATAAGGGAAGCCATGAGGATACTGGGCCTTATGACTTCTGCCATACAATGTGTACAGTGGAGCCAAAGTCACACCAGAGTCCTTCAAAGTTGGATATTGTCCGCCTGGGACAAAGATCCCCAACATCTAAATCAAAAGATCCAGATTCCGGAAGCGGTCAAGCAATCCCTGGAGTGGTGGATAGATACTTCCAACCTGGAAAGAGGGATATCGTGGCATCCCTGGCCAGTGATAAATATCCAGACGGACGCAAGTCGGTCAGGATGGGGAGCGGACATAGCAGGCCTTCCCGTTCAGGGTCTATGGGCGTCCTCAATCAGATCCCGTTCCTCGAACTTCCGAGAACTGAGAGCTGTTCTAGAGACTTTAAGAGCAAGTGCTCAAAGCCTGAGGGGAAAGCACGTAAGAATTTATTCAGACAACACCACCTCGGTGGCTTATCTCCGTCATCAGGGGGGTACCAGGAACCCCGATCTCCTCAGTCTTTCAGACAAGATATTCATCTGGGCAGAAACCAACATCTGCTCCCTCTCAGCTACCCATCTAAAGGGAGAAATGAATCAAATAGCGGACTATCTCAGTCGTCAGACAATAGACCACAACGAGTGGTGTCTAAACGAGAACATCTTCTCAAGTCTCACACAAAAATGGGGACGGCCAGTAACAGATCTGTTTGCCACCAGCAAAAATACAAAAGTTCCTCATTTCTTCTCTCTGCATCCAAATACTCCGGTTTGCCAAAGGGATGCCTTCAGCCAGTCCTGGAGCGGACCGCTTATGTATGCCTTTCCTCCTATACCTCTCATAGCGAGAGTGATTCAGAAGATCAGAGAAGACCAAGCAAAGGTTATACTCATTGTTCCCTGGTGGCCAAAGAGGAACTGGTTTCCGTGGCTAGGAAAGATGGCATTGGAAGAACCTGTCATGCTGGAACCTCTAAACAATCTTCTGTTCCAGGGTCCAGTTTACCATCCACATCCACAGGCTCTCCGGCTCTCGGCATGGATCCTGAAAGGAGATTGCTAAGATCCAGGGGGCTATCAGACAAGGTAATTTCCACACTCAAAGCGAGCCGCAAACCAGTTACCCACAAAATCTATGCCAGGATATGGGGAAGATTTGTGTCTTTTTGTGGCAGGACTCCTCCTAACCAAATGTCCCCTAATGTCTCACAGGTGCTAGACTTCCTGCAAGCAGGGTTTGACAAGGGCCTTAAGACGAATTCCTTAAAAGTCCAAATTTCAGCCCTCAGCGCCTTTTTCGACACTCCATTAGCCGAAAATAGATGGATCCAAAGGTTTGTCAAAGCTACGGCTAGACTAAGACCTCATATAAAACAGAATATTCCCAATTGGGATCTTTCATTAGTACTGGATTATCTCACAAAAATACCGTTTGAACCTCTAGAGACGGTTAAACTTAGAGAATTAACGCTAAAACTTACCTTTCTCATAGCCATAACAACAGCTAGGCGTTTGGGTGAGATCCAAAGTTTGTCTATTAAAGAACCATATCTTAAAATATGTGAAGATAAGATTGTACTAATGTTAGATAAAGCCTTTACTCCTAAAGTAGCTTCATCTTTTCATCGTAACCAAGAGATTATTCTACCTTCATTCTGTCAGAATCCAAAACATGCCAAAGAACAGGAGTGGCATACGCTAGATGTCAGAAGATACCTTCTACATTATCTCGAAGTTACCAAATCCTGGAGAAAAGACAACAACATTCTCCTACAATTTAAAGGAAAGAGCAAGGGCAGAAAAGCTTCAAAGGCATCCATCGCCAGGTGGATAAGAACAGTCATCAAAGAAGCTTATGATGCCAACAACCTGGACATTTCAGGGACTATTAGGGCCCACTCGACCAGAGGAGTGGCAGCCTCCTGGGCGGAAAAACGGGGCGCCTCATTAGAGGACATATGTAGAGCAGCTACCTGGTCTACTCACCTAACTTTTGCCAAACACTATAGGCTAGATGTTCAAAGTGCTAGAGACCAGTCCTTCGGAAGGAAGGTCTTACAAGCTGTTGTCCCTCCCTAATTATTTATCTGGTACATCTCCAGTTGGGGCCGTCATGGGGGACGCTATGGAAAAGGAGAATTATTCTCACCGTTAATTCGGTTTCCATTAGTCCACCATGACGGCCCATATATATTTCCCACCCTGTAGTTTAAAAAAAGTTTAAAATTGCCTATTTGTTCTGTGTGCATTGATAACATACAATAAATGGGTTGCATCCAAGGCCGGTGTAGTTATTTGGTAGCCACTGGTGTACGGATGCCGGGGTGGGGTATTTAACCTCTCTGCTTCCTGTCCCTACAGAGGTCAAGGGTCATCCTCCAGTTGGGGCCGTCATGGTGGACTAATGGAAACCGAATTAACGGTGAGAATAATTCTCCTTTTCTCTTTTACTTTCTGGTAAGCCACATCTACTAATTTTACAGGATAACCTCTTCTCATGAGTCTTTCTTTTAGCTCCCCTGCTTGTCTTTCTCGGTGTTATTAATTCGCCTTAGTCTGAGAAACTGCCCATATGGGATAGCCCGCTTCACGTGTGCTGGGTGATAGCTGTCAAAATGGAGGAGGGCGTTCGTGGCCTTTTTTTTCTATGTACAGAGGTGGTAATCCTCCCGTCTTGTATTTCCACAAGTACATCCAGAAACTCTAGTGTTTTGTCACTTATCGTGTGTGTAAAGAGCATATTCATGTTGTTCTCTACATTAAGGGATTCAACCATCTCTCTGAATTTGTCTTCTGTACCGGACCATAGTATGAAGACATCGTCCACAAACCTACGGTACATTTGGATAAATTTAGCATATGGGTTCCACTGTCATATGTAATATTCTCAAAGCTGCGGAATATATTGTCATAGGTGCAGAGACGGGAAGTGCCCTCGCAGTCCCGTCCTCTCCACATACCATTTACTATCAAAAACGAATGCATTGTGGGATAAGATAAAGTGTAGGGCTTCACAAACAAAATTGGTGTAGTCATCTCCTTTCTGTGTTTTCTGAACAACGTCCCTAACCGCTTGTACTCCTTCTTTGTGTGGTATCCTGGTGTATAAGCTTTCCACGTCAATAGACGCCAAAAGCCAAGTGTCCTGCCAAGTTTGTTCACGAAGGGCGGACAGAAAGTCGTTTGTATCCTTAAGATACGAGGGAATATCTTTTAATATGGGTCTCAGAAGCCAGTCGACATACTGCGTCAGCGGTTCAGTCACCGAGCCGATACCTGCCACTATCGGCCGGCCGGGGGGTCTTTATAGACTTTTATGGACTTTCGGTAGAAAATACCAGTCTGGTTTTTTGGGGTATAGGGGTAGCAATTTCTCCGCTGTCTTTTTGGACAGGATTCCTTTTTCCACCTGTTTCCTCAGGAATGTTTTTAATTGTTCCCTATATTTGTGTGTGGGATCCCCTTCTAGTTTATAGTATGTCTTTTCGTCCCCCAATAACATATTTGCTTCTGTTTCATAGTATATACTGTCCATAATCACTATATTGCCCCCTTTATCCGCTGGCTTCACTACCAGCCCCTTGTTATTCTTCAAACCCTCTATTGCCCTGCGCTCCTCCTTAGTCATATTTTGACATTCTCTTTTGTATATTAAGGCCTCTATATCCTTCATCACTAGCTTCCGGAAGATGTCGATAGTGCCTCCCTGTTGCAATTGGGGGTTAAACCTAGAAGCATTGCCACCCTTGAAGGGTTCTACCTCCCCCTCCGGTCTAGTCTCCTCCTCGCTAGCCAGGAATAGTATACACTCTTTCTCCACCTCTGAAAGTTCCCCTGTCACAGAGAAGCCAAGTGGTCCTATCTCCAATGGGACCTCCGCTTCCTTGGCTTCATTATCTTTTTCTCTTTTTTCTTTTTGGGAAAAATATTTTTTGAGGTTCATTCTTCTCAGCCCCTTAAATAAATCTACCTGAAACTCCACTTTATCAAACTGTTTAGTAAAACAAAAACTTAAACCTTTGCAATGCTGTGATAAACACACTTTATCCAAAACAGTACTTTAATTAATACTAGAGTGTCCTCCTTTTGGTTACTGTTTCTTCCCATGTTACTTGTTTCTTTTTTGTCTGCTGGTCCTTCCCGTTCTTTCTTCTCCGCCTCCTCCTCTCCTTGTGCGTTTCCTAAAGGGACAGTCTCATTGCGACTTTTCGCTCTTTTTCTTTTTCATTTCCGGCTCGTGGTGTGTCGTCTGATATGCTCGAATCAGAATCCGTGGTCCAATAATCCCTACCGGGATATTTGGGGTTATACTTTCTTTGTTGTTGATTTCTCTTTTTTTGTCCTTTCTGTGGTCTCCAGCTGAAGATCTTTCCACTTGTAAAGTCTGGTTTGTCCCTCAGAAATTTGTCTGTCTTTCTTTCTTTCTTTCTTTCTTTCTTTCTTTTATATCGGTCTGGACGGGGACCAGCCTTTTTTCCAAACTTTTCAAAAAGGTGCTATGCTCTTGAGGTGTTAATCTTTTGCTTAATTCTCTTTTGGCTTTGCACAGCTCCTCTGTCACCTTTTCATATTCTTCTTCATTTCTTTTTAATATTATTCTTAATAGGGTAAGTGAGTGCTCCAGGTGCGCATCATCCCACATTTTTCTAAACACCGGGTCGTTTTCAAATTGGGAAGGTTCTTTGTAGGATTTCAAACCCCTGGGTACTCTTCTACATTCGTTGTAGGACCTTAGGGAGTTAACTGACCAAAACAGACGTATTTCTTTCTCGGCCAGGTTTCTGACCTTAAATTCCAGACTTTTTGTACTTATCATGCTTATCTCATCTCTGACATTACACTGTGTGAAGAAAGCATCAGCATCCTCCCTCCCTTGTCTAATCAGTCCTTCTTACATTGAACTGGTAATGTCCATTTGTTCCATGATGCGAGAAACCCATATGCTAAATTTATCCAAATGTACCGTAGGTTTGTGGACGATGTCTTCATACTATGGTCCGGTACAGAAGACAAATTCAGAGAGATGGTTGAATCCCTTAATGTAGAGAACAACATGAATATGCTCTACACACACGATAAGTGACAAAACACTAGAGTTTCTGGGATGTACTTGTGGAAATACAAGACGGGAGGATTACCACCTCTGTACATAGAAAAAAAGGCCACGAAACGCCCTCCTCCATTTTGACAGCTATCACCCAGCACACGTGAAGCGGGCTAATCCCATATGGGCAGTTTCTCAGACTAAGCGAATTTAACACCGAGAAAGAACAAGCAGGAGCTAAAAAAGACTCATGAGAAGAGGTTATCCTGTAAAATTAGTAGATGAGGCTTACCAAAAGTAAAGAGAAAAATCAACTGGACCTCCTTAAAAAGAAAAACAGGGACAGAAAGAAAAACGGAAAAATTCTCCTTTTCCTTTTTGATTTCTCCCCGATGGCCGATCTCATAAAAAAAGCATTCAAGGATAACTGGCATGTTTATAGAGAACGACAGGGACTTAGCGAAAGTAGCAGAAGGTGGTCCGTTGGTGAGTTTAGAAGGGGGAAAACAGTTAGATCAGAACTTGTTAGCAGTGCCTACCGACACATACCGACCAGACCCCTGGCTCGAGAGGAGCACATGGTTGAAACTTCAGGTGTGGTAGATGTAGTGTTGCCCGTATAATTCAGGAGAAAAAAACAGTACTTTTCGGAGGTTTGAAGGTCGGAGTAAAAGATTTTATAATTGCAAAACCCCCTTTGTGGTATAGTATAAAATGCACTGCCAAAGATACTATATCGTAAAACGATCAGAACCTGTACTTGAGAATAAAGAGCACTTAGGTCAATAGAAACTGGAGTAGGGGCCCACGCCTTGTACAACATATCAGTAGAAGAACATGGAGGGGATAGTAGGGCTCTAAGATTTGCAGGCATAAGTCATAAAACACACCGTAAAAGAGAGGGATAGACAGCGCCTATTACTGCAAGCTGAAAAGCAGTGATTCTGCGCTCGAATGCCATGGGGCGTGGGTCTTAATGACAAAATCGACTTTGGAATTTTCCTATAACCTTATTGTAATATGTTATGCATCCAGACAAATAAACGAGTAAGACGAAAAAATACACTGTGTGATTAGTGGCTGATTCGGTGTACGACGTTACTGTCCACCACCGATCAGTTTTAAATCATTATGTGGTATATGCAACAAACGACCTTAGGTAGATAATTCCCTGTTTTAGGCTTATCTCCCCAATATGAAAGAGAGTTGTTATACAGGCTTCGTACACCCTACTGGTTTGTATCTGCTCGCCTTTCCTCCCCCCCCCCTGTACTTCTGACGCATTCCCTAGATGTGATGACGCTACACCTGTTACTATGGTAACGCTGTCATGTGATCGGGAGGCGCCAAGCGGGATGAGTCACGTGCGCACCCCTGGTACAGAGCGTGTTTGTGGGCGGTACGGCACCTGGCTTCCGGATGGAGGCATGGGAGTCCCCCCGATCGCCCCGCTGCACCCGAGTGCCTGCGTCTCAGGATTGGCTGAGCGTCCGCTCACCAGGGGTAGTTTAGAGCCTTTCTATATACTCAATTGGTGGAACACTAATGCGTGAATGTTTACGCCTACTGGGTTACAGGTGTTTCTAATGTAATTGGTTGTTTGTATACATTTTAACCCTTCACGTATGTAAGTCACTATGCACGGAGGCCGGAAGAAGCGCAACCTGCGCGAAACGGCCGTTGCCTTTCTGTAGCATCACTCTCACTCCTCCCCTTGCCTGTCCTACATTATGTGATATCACTATTTACCTAATAAAGAAGAACCATCCTTGCAAACTGGACGTGGTTGATGCCATCCGTTCTAACTTGGTCTTTACCTGTTTCTGATGTTAATACATACTACTAGGATTTGAGCACCACTACTTCTTTGGAACTCACTATATCTGTTCAGACTCCGTTCCTGTGAACGTGCCATACACATATATCGTGCTTTCCATAAATGGTTTGTTAGTGCCATCCACCTCTTTTCTTCTGTCCTTTGGAGAGAGATATTATATCTATATATATACTATATATTTTTATCTAATCATCTATCTCTCTATACTATATATAATATACTCTTATATTAGTTTTTTTTTTTTTTTTTTTTTTTTTTTTTTTTTTTTTTTTACAAAATACTCACGCGTACGTACGTACCTGTCCACCCTGCCATGTACATGGATGGCTGTATTGCCATTGGAATGCATGTGGCCATAGTCCGGCCGTATATATGGCCGTGTATACGGTCAGTTTTATACGGTCGTGTCCATGGGGTCCTTGCTCATTATAGCTGCTTAAAATGGTATGTAACAATTCAACAAAGTAATTTGCATAAATCAGTGGGTCAATAACTTTAGACTTCATTGAAAGCCTGATTTTTCCTTCCAACATTATTGTGGGTTTCAAAGATGATTTTGAAAAGTTTTGGAAACTTTAGAAAATGCTAATATTCCAGGGGGAGTTAGTACAACACCATCTTTTCTTTCTGTGAATAACCACAACTACATCGACCTGACTGAATGTGCCATGTTGGACACTCATGCGGAGACTTGTTTCTTTTCTACATACATCTAAGTGGAGGAATCCGTGGTGTGATATGCTTCTGCCCCTGAAGATGCTGTATTTCCTCTGCTTCTCAGAGAGGAAACTGAGCAAATGCAATTGTATATTCTAGACAGGAGAGAAAAAAGAATGGAGATCATGTCACATTCTACTCTTCAGACATTGACTGGCTATGCATATATTATATTACAAATATAATTTATTATAGTACCATCATATTCCAGCGTAATTTATAAGTCATGGAATACATATACAAATAGACATTACTGAATAACGACTTCTAAAAACTTCCTTTATATAGTGCACATTTTAAGCATTTTAGACACTCCTTTCCAATATTTTCAGCTTTCCTTCTCTGTGCACCATAAATGCATTTTTTTTCTTTTTCACTTGGTGCATCCATTTTTTTTCTCCTTTTTTTTTATACTTTCTACACCACTCCTTTACTCAACAATCGACATCCCACTTAGAAGAAAGCCAAGCTTGCTTATTCCGTGGCGCACAGCTCTTTACATAAAGATTAAAAACACAGGTTTCCCTATACTGTATGTATAATTCAAGAAACTGAAAAAGTATGCCTGGAAAGTTAAAGTGCCCTACATAATTGTGGGTTCACTTAGGTGGGGCTTTGGAGCCAGAAGATTCTTAAAAGTTTCTCCAGTACAGATCCTTGTCAGGTTCTATGGCCTTAATAGAGTTCCTTACTTGGGACTCCCGTTTTATTTACCACACTGGAGAGTCCTTTAGAGAGGAGAGCCCAATAAGACAATCTTATCAGACTTAAAGGTAAGGTGTCACCAGATTGCACTCCATTAAACTAATAGCTCCCTCAGGTCAGGTATGATACATCATTTCTATAATTCCCACTTTTATGTGCAACCTTGTCTTTTTTCCTATACAAAAAAAAATATCCATCGAAGTCATGAGAAAACGAGCAAAGAAGAGTCAGATTTTTGAGGCTGCAGTGGGAGGATATCTTTAGACACTCCTATCTTTGGCTCCATAGTATATAGAAAAATAGTTTGTGTCATATTAAAAATAATATAATTAAATTCCTACATTTAAAAAAAAATATGTATCGCTGATTGTTTAGCTCTCAGAACTACAAACTTGAAAGATGAGCTACTCTTTTAATATAACCCCAAAATCATGTAAGATTTCACATAAGAGGGAATTCTAGAAAGGACATTACATCCCCTACCTGAGGGGACTGGTAGTTTAACCTCTTTGTGACACTTGGTGGTCCTTGGTGCCCGTTTTTGTGCAAATGGGACGTATACAGCAGTCATGAAGGGGTTAATGGTGTAAAAGCTGGTGCATGCATTTTGGTGTAATTTTTATGTATAACTGACTGGACTTGCCTGCATAGTAAATGTGTTTATATTTATATAGTGTGTGCACTTCTGTGCTAATGTGCTTTTGTTCTGTTCCATTCTAATTTATTTTCAGCAATTATGGCTTTCCTTTTTGAACTGAAAGTCCTTGTTGAGTTGATGTCTATTGGTACCTTACTTGCCTACTCCCTGGTGGCTGCCTGTGTTGTTATTCTTAGGTAAGATATATAGTATCATGCCTTATCCATTTATATTTGTATTGTAGAGATGTGTTGTGCAACATCCCCCACTGAAGTCTAGCCTTTTCTTGTGGGCAGCCGGGGCCCAGAATACCGGAGTGGCTGGCTAGTGCAACCTAGGGCACGCTGTGGTAATGGTGCTTGGTATGGGGGCCGGAGTACTGACCTACAGCCTGGCATGTCTACAGTAGGTGGTGTGTGCAAGAAATATGGACAGAGGCTGATGCAATGGTGTCTCCCTGGAGCAACCCCACAGAAGTACGTAGGATGAATCCCTGGGAGATGGATGTGGAGCCTGTGTTGGTAAGCAGCCTTATCCAGGGATTAGACGGAGGCAACATTGTGCAAATCAATTTATAGTTCTTTTTTCAACTTTAAACAGGCAACGGCCAAATGGTAGCAACAGATTCGGCAAGCTGGAAGGTTCATGGAGATAGTTAGTCCACAGGGAAGTTTATTCACAGCCTGGTAATAACTTCAGGCTGCACTGGTAGCGATGGAGCTGAGTTCCGGTGGGGGACTCTCCTCTGCTTATTGGAGCTGACGTTCTCCAAGATGGAGTGTCTCTCTCCTCCTGTGCTCCCGCCCATCAGTGGTATATATACTCCCTTAGTCAGGTACTAGCACTTTCCAATCTGTGTCTTCAAGCTGCAATTACGAAGTTTCCCGTGTTACAGCTTCTGAAATCGAGAGGGACACGTTTGCAACACATACCTAACCCTTTGCATTTGTAGGAGTGTTTAAAGTTGCATTAAACCATTATGATACATGGATTGTGCAGGGGCTGGATGAAGCTAGACATATTTTTTTACTCCTGGACCAATTGCTTTACACAGCCAGTTCCTGCAGTGTTAATCTTCAGGACTGTCTTTATGTGGGAAAGAAACGAAGTGGCAAATAACTTTGCCTTGGGATTGCAGGTACCAACCAGAGAGACCAAACTGCTCATTCAAAACCACTGAGATGGTGAAACTGAATAAGGAAGATAATGAGAAGACCGACACTGATCTTCAAGTTACCATGACTAAAAATGATAAATTCAGCATCAGGAATCTTGTGTCCCAGAGCAGCGATGTCCCCACCAAAACTTCAGGACGCATTGTATACGGCTGTGTGTCAGTAATTTGTGAGTAGATCATACAGTAGATCATTTTCATACAGGACACATGTTTATGATTAGAAATGTCCCATTATGTGTTTTTTTTTTTTTTTGTTTTCCAGCAATTTTGTTTATCTTCATGTGTGTGATACTTGGTCAGAAGCTTGGTGACATTCTAACTGGAAGTCCCATCTGGATCACGGTCTTGAGCCTTCTGTCTGCAGCGTCTGCTGCTGTTACGTTTATTATCTGGAAACAACCTGAGAGCAAAACTCATTTGTCATTTAAAGTAGGTTAAATCTAAGAAGAATGTTTGTGTGTATATATTTGTGTGTAGCAGTGTTTTTGTGTGCTATACAGTAGTACTGAATGCATCTTGTGTGTGTGCAACTTTCCCTTTCTTTTGACTACAAGGAAACAATAAATTTGACTTTAAAATATTTTTTCCTCTAAATTATTTATGCATTTATCCGACAGGTGCCAGCACTCCCCATGTTGCCTTTATTTAGTGTATTTGTCAACCTCTATTTCATGGTACAGTTTACTGCTGAAACTTGGATTCGATTTGCTATCTGGATGGTCTTAGGTAAAGTTCATTTCTTGTTGCTTTCAATTTGCACACATTTTCTGCAGAACTGTGTGACTGTATAGAGAAACCAGATTATCAAAAAAATCTAATAGGGTCAGCAGATTTAACCCCATCAATTAAACTGAACTAAACAAGATGGAATTATTTTCTTTGCTCCTTCTGGTGATCAGGTTATTGTAATGGGTTAATCGCAGGTATACCAAATGCTAATGAATCATTATAGCTAATTTTCAAAGAAACAAATCCACTAATAACTGTTGCAGTAACTCCTCCTAAACTCCAATCCTCTGCTTTTAATGTGTGTCATGTAAAGCATGGAGTGAAACAATCACCTGTGGGCAAAACAAGCCAGCCAACAACTTTATTTTAGCCGGTCCTTCTCCCTGCGCTTATGCTGCTATAGTCAGGAGAGCAGCATAAGGTAAGGCCTAGAGTGCTCCGATACTCTCCTTTCCTCACTCTCTTTAAACAGCTGCAGTCCTCTTCTCCTCAGCTTGTACAGAAGTGTTTTTTTTTTCACGGTAAATGGAGGTTGGCTGGTGATTTGAATAGAGGGGGCATACATTGGGTGCTAGAGAAAAAAGGCTATTATAAATGGTGGTTGCTCTCAAAAGGCTGATCTCCACAAAATCTCCAATACAATTCTGGTGTCATTAAATATCCCCTTTAATATAATATCAGAATTGTGTTTATAGTTGATAAAGAACTAGAAATATTCACTGTTAAAGTTGTAATAAACAATGTGATTTTAAAATCCCAACTGTAACTTTAAGCCCTTAGCGCATTATGATGTCAATGTACGTTGTTAATGAATTAAGGTCACTGGCTGAGACCTCTTAATACATGGTGGTTGTTAGCTGCAGTGTGCAGCAAACATCAATCACTGACACCTGCCATCAGTAAATGCACAAAAGGTTTGAATGTTTTAATATCTAAAATTTGGTATTCTCATGATCGTACTGACCATAAAGTAGAGCTGTTATATGGAGCTTACAGTGAAAGTCATTAAATTGAAAAGGACCACCATTCAGCTGAAGGCAGAAAGCATAAGGAGCTGCAGCAGACATGTTGCAAACGTACATGCACCCACTGCTTCTGTCTTTGAACCCGGAAAACGGTGAATGTTTTGGCGCTGTACATGTTCATCAAATATTTTGGTAAAGGTTTATAACATAATTTCACCGCATTTTTATTTTTTTCCCAATACACTGCATGGAATATTACATACTGTCGCTTTAAAGTACAGTTTGTTACGCAGAAAACAAGCCCACACACAGCTTTTTTACAGCGAAAAATTTAAAAAGTTTAGCATTTTTATTTTTCACTCCACCCTTCAAAAATCCATAAGTAAAGGGCCAAGTCATTAAGGGGTTAAAGTTTTTAATGAGAAGGATATATTTTTTATCTGCCAATTCTCCAAAAAAAAAGTGTTAATAAAATAATTCTATCAATTTTAAAGTCTTTGTATGTCATAAAAAAGTAGCAAATTAAAAGTTATGATTAGTCTTTTAAAGTACAGAACTGCAAAAACTTACCTGGATATTCAGGCACCAAATGACCTTGGGGTAGTTGTTACCCCAAGTAAAAATGAGTTTGAAACTCCTGTTGTAAAGGTTACCGAATGATTTTCAAAGATCAGGTTGTGTAAGTGGGATGTAATACTCATGAGATGCCCATTTATTAGTAACTGAAACCAGATACATACATAAATGATTGTTTTATTTTGTTATGAGATTTTTTTTTTCCCCTTAAATATTTTCTTCTGGGTGCAGCCACTTTACCTGTGCTAGAATAATTTAGAAAGATTTACTACATCCATTATGACCATAGGCACAATTCTATGTATAACCCCTTAACGCTCTGCGCCGTAGCTCTACGGCGCAGAGGTATAAGGGATGTATGAAGAGGGCTCACGGGCTGCATTTTGCACAAAACCCCCACCGCTAATAACCGCGGTCGGTGCTTGCACCGATCGCGGCTATTAACCCTCTCAACGCCGCCGGCAAAGTCACCGGCGGCGTTTAAAAGACGGCGGCGCGCGGGCGCCGCCATTTTTTTTACGATCGCCGCGCCCCCGAACGTCATCAGGGGGCGGCGATCGGTTACCATGGTAGCCTCGGGTCTTCTTTTGACACGAGGCTACATGGCTTATGCAGGTTCGTTACAATGAGCCAGTGGCTCATTGTAATGTATGACCTGCAAAAATGCCATATATTGCAATACTGTAGTATTGCAGTATATGGTAGGAGCGATCTGACCATCTAGGGTTAATGTACCCTAGATGGTCTAAAAAATAGTGAAAAAAAAAGTTTAAAAAATAAAAAAAATTAATAAAATATTAAAAGTTCAAATCACCCCCCTTTCCCTAGAACGGATATAAAACATAATAAACAGTAAAAATCACAAACATATTAGGTATCGCCGCGTCCCAAAATGCCCGATCTATCAAAATATAAAAACGGTTACGGGCGGCGGTAACCTCCGAGGTGGGAAATGGCGCCCAAATGTCTGAAATGCGACTTTTACACCTTTTTTACATAACATAAAAAATGATCAAAATATTGCACAGACCTCAAAATGGTAGCAATGAAAACGTCGCCTCATTTCGCAAAAAATGACCCCTCACACATCTCCGTGCGCCAAAGTATGAAAAAGTTATTAGCGTCAGAAGAAAAAAATTTTTCTTTTTTGTACACATTCGTTTAATTTTTGAAAATGTATTAAAACACAATAAAACCTATATAAATTTGGTATCACCGCGATCGCACCGAACCAAAGAATAAACTAGGCGTGTTATTTGGAGCGAAGAGTGAAAGTCGTAAAAACTGAGCCCACAAGAACGTGACGCACGTGCGGTTTTTTTTCAATTTTTCCACATTTGGAATTTTTTTTCAGCTTCGCAGTACACGGCATGTTAAAATAAATAACATTACGGGAAAGTAAAATTTGTTACGCACAAAATAAGCCCTCACACAGGTCTGTACACGTAAAAATGAAAAAGTTATGGATTTTTGAAGTTGGAGAGCGAGAAATGGGCCGAAAAACCCTGCGTCCGTAAGGGGATAATGTTCTTTTGGGACGAATATGACCCTCTGAATGGTCCCTCAGTAATGTTATTTATTTTATACTTCAGGCTTCATCATCTACTTCAGCTATGGCATTTGGAACAGCACAGAGGAAAAGGAACAGTCCTCTAAAGAGGGCAACAGTCCAGCTATCAAGGATCATTCAGCAACCGTTGTATAATAACCATTTTGTCTTGACTTATCTTCTTAAATGTGTGGCCATCCAGGTAAAATTTGGCCCCTAGAATTTTAGCTCAACTATTCTCAGTATCTTGCTTCTATATTAATTTGTTTTCCAATTTTTTTAGCTTTATGTGGGGTTTGCTTGCTAAAAGGTGTTTTCCCAAGAACTAAAGTTAGGCCCTATCCACTCAGTGCTGAGAGCCCCACAGATCACGAAAAAGGGGTCTGTCGGACCCCTCGCTGCTCTTCAGACTAATGGAGCGGGCGGCCATGCATGACTGTTCAGCTCCATTAATCTCTATGATCACGGCCCAGCACTGAGATCCCCACTGATCAGCAAGTTGGACCCTATCCCGCAGATAGGGCCTAACTGTAGTTTGTGGGAAAACCCCTTCAATATATAATCATTGCAGAGATCCAGAAATCTGAACTCTGAACCTTTTCCATTTTCAACCAGCTTAACACGGAAGAAAATACACACCGCTTTGAATGTCTTCTGTTACTCGAGAAATAGTTATAGTCCTGGTATAGCAAATAGGAATTCATGAAGTTTTTGTTCTTTTCTGGATATTTTTACAATGTATTATTTTTTTTTTTGCTATCAACTGCTATTGTCAAGTTTAATGAAGAGAGAAATATTATCCGAAGCTTCATCTTTGTAATGTATTGTGATGTAGGAATATATACTGAGTGAACTGTGCCAACATAGTTATTTATATATTGAATTATTTTTTTAGGATGGAAATATCCCTTTCAGATAGTTGAATGTAAAGATTTCAGAAAAGTACTTAGATGGGCATGATTTAGAAATGCCTATAATTGAATGCTTGAATTTTAAGTTTACAGAGGAAATATTTATTGTATTTTTATCCACTTTTTATACTTTTTAGCTGTGCCACATTCGAGGTTGTAGCAATGGGCTTATGTCATATATCTTATTTTAAATTGCGGAGACCATATATTAGAGAGACGTAAATGGTGTTGGTTCAGTGATTAATGGGAAAGGCCATCGATCTATGGAATGGAAAATTATCAGCACCACGTTATTTTTATTTCTGTGAATGCATTAAAAATAAATGCTTAATTTTATTTAATTTGTAACGTGGAAACCACTGCACAATGTGCACAGAGAATTACATTTTCTTATTGATACTTGAAGAATGGAATATGTAATCATTGAAGTTTTTTTTTAGTTGTACTGCTTTGCTTGAATAGAAAATGAAGTGGAACAGAATAGTAGTTCTCGACAATGTTTCTTCTTTTACAGTAATGTGATGTGTCCTGGTAAAAGAAGCTGTAATAAAACTACTCTTACTACTCTGTTACTGTAGTAGCCATGTGATTATCAGTTAAGCATCCAACAAGAAGGACATGGTAGTAAAATAAGCTGCTTTGATGAAACCATTGAAATTGTTCTTACTGTAAAAACAATGGTTTGAGTACATGCGGTTTTATTTCTTTTTATGGGGCTTATAGTATTTAACCCATACATTTCTGGAAATTTTGTTGCATTATTGGCCAGAGCAATATTTTCTGTTTTATTTGTACATGTCAAAATTGTAATTACACCATAAAAAAATTATACTAAACCCCAACAACCTTATATTTTCTGAAAGCAGACCCTTGACCTGTTTTCAAAACTTGCATTAAAGGGAACCTGTCACCAGATTTTCACTAATTGGCCTAATAACAGGTTCCCATTTTCCCATTGCACTATACTAACTTGTGCCCACAATGCTTTTGGCAAAAAAAAAAAAAAGGTTTTCATTCAGAAAATTAAGTCTTGTATATCTGCTTGCCCCCTTCCTGAAGGAGCAGTGTGTCCCAAGAGTTTCTGCTATTCATGTCAGGCAGTGTGTCTCTCACCTCATGCTGACTCATCAGTGCAAGGGAGGGGGGACTTGCCAGCAGATATGAAGTGAGTGACACAATGCCTTGCATGAATAGCTCATACCCTTCGGACAACCTGCTACTTCAAGCAGGGTGCAAGGTAGGCTTACAAACTTCATTTTCTGGGGATGTGAACTGCATTTTCTTTTAGTTAAAAACAGTGTGGACACAAATTAGTATAGTGGTATGGTAACCTGCTATTAGGCTTATTAGTGAATCTGGTGATAGGTTCCCTTTAAGTGTACAATTTTATATAACAAATGCATAGAAATTGACTTTGATCACAAAAAATGTGCCTCAAACTGAAAATAATTTGCTTTATACCTCCTAAATGTAATAGATGAACATGTGATACCTCATAGTGCTATGTTCACAAGAATAAATCCTCAAATCACTAAAACTGAAATAACAATCTGCTTCTGAACTAGAAATTTTAAGATGCATCCTGCAAAATATAGCACTTAAAACGTAAAGGCACCCCTTAGACCTAGAACACCAGCATGCAACTTTGTGACACACAAATAATTTAAAAAATGCAATGAAAACCATACATTTTTAAACTCTCATCAAAGCAGAAATTTACCCACAAATAGAGATGTAAAAATAAGTCAAAGTGAGCAGAATTCTATATAACACAACACACAAAATCAAAATATGCATTGCAGCAAAGGGAACGTTAAATCAACAGGGTACACCAAACACTTTTTGCAGAAAATTGAACTGAGCTTCATACCGATGTTATTGTCCACTCCCTTACACAACGGTAACCCTAATTTTAAAAAAAACTATATATCCATAAACCAAGCTAACATAACAAAGGTCACTTTTAGAGTGGTGTAATATGTGCTCTATTGTATTAGCGCAATAACGGAACTTTCTGAGATTCAAAAGAATTTGCGCAAGAATGCCATAATTTTGCTAAAAATTATTAGGGAATGGTTTGAAATTAAAACTTTATTCAGGAATGTGTGTGTATTTAAACTACATATAATTTATAAAAAGTAGTTTACAAAGAGTTCTGCTTCGCAATGTAAGGCTACATTCACACGATCTATGCGGGCGTACATCGGTGCAGGGGATGAGCGCTTCTCACCCCTGCCCCTCTCCATAGGAATACACAGCGCCGTATTCTGTAGAAAGATAGGACATGTCCTATCTTTCTATGGGCTATGGAACGGTAAAGTGCCACATGTGTGCTGCGCTGTACCGCTCATGTACGGCGCTGTGAGGCCATAGAAGTGTATGGGGGACATATACGCCGGCCGCATATGTCCCTCATACGTTCATGTGAATGTAGCCTTAATCTATAGCCTCATTGGGCAAAGGGATCAAATGTTCATCCTCACTAAATTTACGTTAAAAAAAAAAACACTCGATAGCAAGTGTGTTCTCAGATAGTTCTGGGTAGGGGGGTTAATAACGTGAACATTGGTTAACATCGCTGATCAAATTGTATTTACTTTATTTGTGAGCTGAGAGGATAAAGCTTAACTTGACGGTAGGGGATCTTGGTGATGGGACCCCATCGCACCACAAGATGACCAGAAGAGCTCGTCACGCATGCACGGGTTGCCCCGTTCATCTCTATGCAGCTGACAGAGATGGCCGACTTCCGTTCTCTGCAATCTTCGTCAGCTCCATAGAGATTAACAGGGCAGCCCGCACATGCACGTTTTGGCTTCTGTGGTCCTCTTGTGGTGCAATGGGGTTACTTCAGACCCCCATTCTCATGATTAGCAAGTTAGGCACTATCCTGTGGATAGAGCCCAATTTGAGTAGATGGGACAACCCCTTTAACAGTTAAAACGCTGCAGGAGTGATTTTTATTAAATAAAACTCCCTATAATCTCCTCTTTCATATGAATCTAGATCCCAGTGATCTAAAGTTATGGCTTCTAGAATGGAGGACGTATCTCATAGGTCCTTGGCCAAAGAGGTTCCACCTTGTATGAGAATGAGAATATGTCCTTTGAAAGGAAAGGGTAAAAGGGACACTGTCATCAGATTTTACTCCATTATTCCCTTCAGGACCAGGCCTATTTATATCCTTCAAGAGATACAGATACACTGAATGAAAAAATACTTAGAGAGAAAAAAATATATACATTTCTCTCTAAGTATTTTTTCATTCAGTCTATCTGTATTAGGTTTGTATTTTGCATTTTGTATTTTGTCTGTTTCTCTGATTCTGTATCTCACAGAACAACCAGCCTGATATGTCGTATGTCTGAAAGATGAGATTCTTATCTTTAATATCACACCAAAAGTATATTCTAGATACTATAGAACAGCGATGGCGAACCTTTTAGAGACCGAGTGCCCAAACTACAATCAAGACCCCCTTATTTATCGCAAAGTGCCAACATAGAAATTTAATTTGTGATTTATACTCCCTGCTCTGTCACAGCTTTCATTCATACCAGCACCCTGAGGACATCAATAAAGCAGAAAATTGTCAGGGCCGGAGCAGGAGCTACAATGATAATCCAGATCTGTCCACATCTTCCCACTCTTCCAGTAGTCCCAGGTAGCGCTGTTGCTTTAATATAGCTCTGTGCACAGCAAGTCCTGGACTGTCTGGGACTGCAGGAAGATACCTGGAGTCCTCTCTGCTGATAGCCTCGGTGCCCACAGAAAGGGCTCCGAGTGCCACCTCTGGCACCCGTGCCATAGGTTCGCCATCACTGCTATAGAACCTAAGAAGGTGACCTCCTCAATGAGGCTCATCCTCGAAAAAAGACTCATCTCAGGCAAAATTGACTCTTTTCACCCCTTTTTCACATGACTTTGGATGAGATATTTGTTTAAAGGTATTACATCAAAATTTTTCCAAAGAAATAATTCTAGGAAGGACATTTCATACCCTACAGGAGGGGCTAGTAGTTTAATGGGGTGAAATCTAGTGACTGTTCCCTTTTTAATAATGAGGTTCATTTGTTCACATTATGTTTTAACTTTTTATTTTCTTTTTCGATGTGATTAACACTATTTTTTTTAGTGTTTATTAAAGATTGTGTGTCAGGCCTACACTGCCATAATTATTATGGACAGTAATTAATATAAGTTTTTGTATTGCAGAACTTTCTGTCCTTTATTGTACCGTTATCTTTTTATAGCCCTATTTACAAATGTAATGTTGTCATAAAATTGTCTCTTTTGGATGTATATTTATATCAAATAAAAATACATTTTTTGTACTTTGTGCCTTTTTCAGGACTTTCTGACAGTTTTGCCAAAATTGGTTTACTCAAGTATAAACCAAGTTTTTCAGCTCAATTTTTGTGGAAAAACATTTTTCATAATTTTTTCTATTAATATGGAAAAATTTTGAAAAAATTGGTTGGCATAAAATGCTTGCTAAACTTTTACTCATGCATGGGTGAAGAGCCTGTGTGTAGACCCCTATTAACCCCGTCCCGGTGCATGGAAAGGGCTCACGGGTCAAACTCTCTCCATAGCTGGTAAGTCTTTGCTGAATATTGCTAGCACCAATTGCGGGTGTTAACCCACCGTTCGCCGCTGGCAATGCTGCTGGCGGTTTCAAAAAGATGGTGGCGCATGGGCGCTGCCATCTTACCGCGGATTCTCGCTCCCCATGATGTCATCGGGGAGCTGCGATCCTTCGCCATGACAGCCTCTTCCGAAGACCCGATGCGGGACCCGTATTAACCCATTCATTACAATGTGCTATCAGCTGTATAGAGAAACTTTATTGATATCAAATTAATTCTTTAAAATGTACTAAAAAATTCCAGGAGAGACAATGCATGAACAACCCAGGTTAGGGTACACAGCTGTATATAGAGTAGTACAAAGGGAGTGCAGCTCCTAATGGCAGTAATGTGTTCTGCACCACATAACAAAAACTCATGCCCAGACACAGTTAAGCAGATAAAAACTACAAATAAGCATGCAGTTATTTGAAAAAATATCAGACCCAAACAAGGATAAAAATCTGTGAAAGGGAGATCCCGTGGACCACAGTACCTGGTGTTCAGCCTCCTGAGTGCTGTCACTCCGCCTCCTGCGCTGACCTGTGTGGAGGGAGTGGTTCTGCTTTTATTACCTCATGTGCGCCACTAACCACTGCATATCCAGTGTAAAACCGTCTGTCTTCAGGAGTGCACACTTGAGTCAGATGCTTGGGCTGTAATTGGGTGAGGACATTGTGCAAGTCATGTGGGGTTTGCACAGTAACTGAGTGTTCTTGGATCTAGGATAGACTCAATGGCCTTGCTGAGAAGATTGCTGGCTGCAGCTACATGAGGGGATCCTCTCAAAACTGAGTCTAATTGGGCTTAATAGTGGGCCACTGGGGAGGCCACCACGTTCCTGGATTAGGACACCTGTAGCATGGCCTAGATACTCCGTGAAAAACAAAACAAAGGGTTTGGTTCAGGGGGGTGTGCCTAGGACCAGGGCGACAGGTTTTGCCAGCTTAAGGCTGTGGAATGCATCAATTGCCTCCTGACTAAGGGCAAGAGGTAATTCAGTCAGAAAGGGACAGCATCAGGCTTGAGGCAGAAGACCTTATCCTGGCCTGCAGTAGCTGGCCTGTCCTAGAAACACTGGAAGAGGCTTAGGGCATTGGGACAGGGGCATGTTCTGGACTGCCATATTTCTTTCCTCTTTCAGGTGTCTGCCTGTGGCTGAGAAGCAGTGGCCTAGGATGACCACCTTCTCCTGGCAATACTGGAGTTTGTCTCCGGAAGCATTGCAACCCTTCTGGAACAGAAAACACATAAGGTCAATAGATGCATCCTTGCAAACCTGTATAATAGAGGCACAGAAACAGTAGGTAATCTGTATACTGTAAAAGGACATCTTCCAGTAAGGGGCTAGTCTGCCAATCTACTCCCTGTAGGGCCTTAGGGTACTGGCTGGGCAAGTTTTACCCCTCCCCCTTGTAGGAAACTGCACCAGGTATACTGGAATACTAGATAGGTAAAGGCAAATGGGTAATGCTAATCTCCATTTAGGGGCACAAGGAGTAAGACCATTGCCAAATCAATAGTGAATGCGGCACTCTTGGGGATGGCTGCCAGTGATGTGTGAGGGTTAGGAACCACTGGTAATGGCTTCAGTATACTCATTGACAGCTTGGAGGTCATGGACCATCTTACATGTATCCGGCTGTTCTTTTTGGGTCTTTTTCTTGACCGGGAATGGGTTCATCCTCACCGGGCTATCAGGGGAGGAGTCCCACATCAATTCTACAATAAAAAGAGCTAACTCTGTCTTGGGAAAGACACGTGAGTGGCCACTCACTTCAGTCACTTCAGTAATGCCTCCTTCCTGCAAGTTGAAGCACGCCCACTTGGGTCTGGCCCCTCACGGGAGGGGAACTTCTCTCAGTCTCGCTTTGGCAGTGGTCTGTGAAATCCTGGTCTCCATTTCTCCTGGCTTTCTGTAACAGTCTTGTTGGTCCCTCTGTACGTCAGTCTGGCAGAGATGTCACCAGTTCGTTAACACCTTTGGTAACAACCCTTTACAAAACAGCTGGCAAAGGGCACTAGATGTACACTACACTGTTAGGTCATACCTCATGTGTCCAAAAGCTGTAAGCCGTTCTCTTCTAACTGCTTACGTCTCTGCTTTATCTCAACTAGAGGATAGAAAGGCAAACAAGGGGAGACGGAATAGCGCTCATAGAGTAGTATTCTTATTCGAACATGAGTGGAGGTGATAAATATAGACAATTGTACTGAGGCTCACCAGATGTGGTTGTGCTATGTTAGGCACAACACAAGTTAACGTTTGGTTGTACGTAGGTGAGTGTAGAGGTGCTGCCTTCAGACAGTGAATATCGAGACACTGTTGCCAAGAAGGTCATGATCATGCACATGCAGAGGGTCAGGAGTTGTCTGTTGCGGCGCAAAAACAGGTTCAGAAATGATACATCATAATAAGGGTAGCATTTATTGATAATCTCGGATCACAGCGCATTTGGGAGTAGTGAAGACGCCTTTCAGACCAGACAACTCTTGACCCTCTCAACTAGAAAATATGGGATTTTCCCTTAACTATCTTTAGCCCAGCGTTCCGTGCCATCTATAAAGTTAGACAAAAGCCAGGTACACTTAAATGAAGTGTTGGTGTTTTAGTCGTGGCATGCAGGGCTGTATTCTTGCATCGCTAGCAGAATCCTTCAAGCCTTTTAGGCTGTCAGCTAAAACATTGGACGCAGCATAGAGGCCCCAAACTTTTGTAAACATTTTACAAGGTTACCACTGCCTGTGAGCTACAAGATAACAGACACAGCATTCCAATCCAAGCTGCCCAGATTTGGAGCTCCCTTGTTTTACCCTTTAAACTGGAGAAAGCAGGTACCAGAGACATTGCAACACTTTTTTTATAGCAATTATAGCAGTGGCTGCCAATAGAGTAGAGTCATAGGCAATAAACGGTTCTAAGATGGCCACCATCGAAGGATGGTAGGGCGTGTCATCTTCTCTAACCACCAGGTACAGGGGTTGGGTTTAACATGGTGCTGGTCTGGATTATAGACACCATCTTTTTTCCTTTTTTCCTGGGAGGAAAATATAAAATTTCTTTCCAGTTCAAAAACTTTGAAATGTCCCTTATCGCCTGTCTCTTTCTTTAATGGGCACTCGAAGGATTTCTGTCACTCTGTCCTGGTCCATCCGTCAAAGCCAGAGGCTCTAAGTGTCGGTTTTCAAATCTAATCAAGTTTTCTCACTCGTGCAATCATTATATCCTTCGACACATCCCAAAACCTTCAAACTTTCACTACTACTTTTCTTTTCACCACAATGCTACCAGCACTTATGTTCCATTATGTCAACTTTGCACTTTTCCAACAGTCCTACTTTACTCAACAACCAACTGTCTACTTACATCTTTCCCTTCCCTGTTCTGAACTATCGCTAGCGCGCCAATGGCTCCCTCTGGGAGGATGTACTTTCTCTTCCAAAACCGCAGCATAATTTGCCCGAGACCCTTACCATTGCAGCTGCTCACCGGCCTAAAGACTGACCTTCAAACTCAGTGATCACCAGTTACAGAGACCTAGCTCACTGCATGTCAGTTACAGAGTCTTATCAGCAGGTCTACCTTAACAATCTCACTGTTCTCCTAATTCCTGTGAAGGTCCCAGACACCTGTTGTTAAGGTTGGGTGACACAGAAGACAGGGGATAGTGTGCCCTAAGCTTGCCCTAACCTCTGCCCCTTCCTATAGCCCCCCCACGCTAAACCGTGGGGCGACTACTTGAAGACTTGAAATACACTGGATAAGTGTGGGAAGGGAAAACACGAACAGAATGACAAACATAAAACACAAAAGAGTGGTTAACTAGCCGGAGTCACAACGAGAGGGTACGTCAAGAGCAAAATCAGTAAGCAAAGAGTCGATGTAAAAAACTAGCCGAGATCACAACAATTCAGACACAGAGCAAGTCAAACCTAATGCAGAGAGCAAGAACGGGATTTCAAACACTGGCACAGGTGACTAGTGAAGCAGCAATTTATGCAGCCAGAACCTGATAGGAGCTGGACAATTTCTGGAAATTAATCCCTCATGGTGCAGAATAACTAAGCACAATAGCAGGCACCATGCAGAGGTACCACAAGTACCAGCAGTTCAGAACACAACTCCTAGAAAGGTCTTAGCAGCCGCTGCCAGGGCGCACGCCAGAGACCGCTGGTAGCGGACGAGAGGTGGAGTTTGCGCGGATATGCGCTGGAGGTCGGAGAACGCCGCTAGCACCATCAGAAGAATCAGAAGTCCCAGCATTCTCCCCAGCGAACCTGACACCTGTCCTATTTGTCCACTATTCTGGCGGAATAGACAACTGCTGATTCAAGTCTTGCTCATGTCACCCGCGCCGGGTAAGTCAGCACTGCGCAAGTTTATTGGTTTCACCAATCTATATAAAAGAAAATAGGAAAAAAGTAAAAGAGGAGGAGTGTACAAAGCATAACATATCGGGCCTCCCAGTTCGTGCAGTCTCTTGATTGGAGAGTTTTCTGCTTTCGCACGCTCACATCTCCATAGGGATTTCCTGGAATTCCTCAACCTCAAAGTTTTAGGTGCAGTCCAGGATGCCGGTGCCATCTTAATTTCATTTTCTATTACAGTACTTTTTAGGAAAATAAGACAAGTAGAAATTACAGGATTTGATCTGTCAGCTAGGTTTACCTTAACATGTAGACAAACATTTTACAAGGGTCCTCCACACACACCCTCCTAGAGCCAGGGTTCTGCCAGGCTCTTTACCAGGGAACTTTTTGATTTATAATATTTTTGTTTGGGGACTGGGTTGAGGGGCGTTGGGGTGTTGTTTAATGTTTATTTCTCATTTTATAAAAAGTTTGATCAGAAACAACTGCCCTCTTTTTTTTCAATATCCATCTGTTTGTGTTTGGCTGACCAGGTAAGCAAATTTTGGGCAGGAAAATTATTTGTCATCATATATTTTATACAGATGCAACTTGCTTACAGTGTCATACAGGTATCATGTTTTTCATATGTCCTGTGTTTATGGCTGTAAATACAGGATGTATCAAACAATACATTTGCGTGAATGCATCCTTCAGCTAAGAGAGTCCGACCCCACAAATTTAAAAAGAGGAGGAGGGTATGTAAGTTGGTATGAAAGATCCCTGTTCTGCCGTTCCAGGTATTTGTACATTTTAATGAGGTTGTCTTCAGCCATCTTTTTTCTTTAACTGTATTTGTATTAATTTTCGTACATAAAAGGTACAAATACACAACTTTTACCAGGATTTTGGCCATAAAGCTCCAGATTTGTAGCAATCGGCAGCTAAAATAAATGTATTACAGACATTTGAACCAAAAGAGGATAAGTCCGTTCCCTTCTAAACATGATAGAATTTACAAGCATCTGTTTTGGACATACTACCCGTATCAAGACACTAAACAACATAGACACAGGACACACACATTCGGGAGGGAATGGGGAATGTGGAGGGGAATTACCCCTAATATCTAAAGCCTGACAAAATTCTATTGCACAAGTACCTAGGCAGTTTTCCTATGAGATCGTTGCCCAGTACATGTCCCATGGGTTCCACATAGAGATAAGCGAGCACTAAAATGCTCGAGTGCTCGTTACTCAAGTCGAACTTTTTCGATGCTCGAGTGCTCGTTGCGAATAACAAACCCCATTGAAGCAAATGGGAGACTAGAGCATTTTTCAAGGGGACCAAGGCTCTGCACAGGGAAGCTTGGCCAAACACCTGGAAACTTCAGAAAATGATGGAAACACCACTGAAATGGCAGGGGCTGCTTAATCGCACCATTATGCCAAAATTATGGGCAACAGCATGGCTATGACAGTGACCGAATGAGGCGAGATAGCATCTAACACACCCAATAATTGACCCTGACACTATAGGGGACGGAAAGCGGAGGCAGCGGCAGCAGCGGCAGGCTAGAGAGTGGCATGGCGACATACCCCAAATGGACTCAGGCTTCAAACCAATTTAAAAAATTCCTTTAGGCGAGGATAACATGTAGCACTGTATGTATCAGTATTTGGCCTGGTTATGACGGCAGAGAGGAATCAAAGGAGGTGAGCAAGAAGCGCTGAAATGATTTCCTATGTGAACAAAAGGTTGACAGTATATTTAGTCAATAACACAGTATGGTGGCGAAATAGTGACCAAGTTCCATAACGTATCTGGTGAAACACCCGAAAAATAAGCCTGACACAGCTCGTTTGTTAAGTGGACGACATGTGGAGGCAGCTTTGAAGACGAATTTTGGAGGCAGCTATGGAGACGGTGTCTGGAGGCTGCTAAGGAGAAGAAGTGTGGAGGCTGCTAACGTGTTGAGGCAGCTATGGAGACAGCAGTATATATACAAAAAGTCCTCCAGCTCACCTGGATCATGCGGCAACTTAGTCCGCTAGCACGGATCCACCCGCTGCTGGGCGATGTAGTACACAAAAAAGAAATTTCCGGATCCAGCTAGGTGCAGATTAAAATCGCCTTTATTCGATTTTCAGGGCATCCATCAGATAAAATACAGGTGGCATGGTATAATCGTCAACGCATTTCTAGCACATACAAGTGCTCTTAATCATGACTGAGGAGTGTGGTCGACCTGTTTGTTAAATAACCCATCAGCCACTCCTCCCCCTTCCACCAATCACATGTGATAACAATAAAATATGTCAATCTTTGCGAAAATTAGTACAAAATTCCATTGCAAGGCATTATAGGTGCAAGAATTATACATAATAATCATGTTTGTTATAAAAATGAAACTTAAATAATACAGAGGCAATGTTTTTCTTTGTGTTCCGTGCTTCCTTTCAGCTGTTACCAAGGGAACTCCACGCTGATCTGGTATCTGCGGTCATGTGACTTGTCACCTGGTACAGCAACCGGTGAACAGCCGGAATACATTCAATAGCAAGACATTCCGTGGCACCTTGAATTCATAAAGAAAAGTATATATACCGGTGCATCGAGGACCAACCAGCCTGGCATATCTCACGGTCGTTGGGGAACACTTTGTGTTAATAATATTATCCACGAGGTACCATCGGTTGGTCGGTCGATCGATGGATACCGATTAGCCCAGTAACTAAATACAAAGAGTAAGACACAAATATTAAAATATTATATTTAAAAAAAAAAAAAACTATGAGTAAATATAAAACCACATAAGTAGTGACTGTAAACATACATTAACCCCTAGGCGCACCAGGACGTTATAGTACGTCCCCGGGGCTAGATGCTTAGCGCACGGGGACGTTCTAAAACGTCCTGCTTCTGGCACCGGCTCACAAACGGAGACGGTACCAGAAGCAGCGGCTGTCAGCTGTCTAGTACAGCTGACAGCCTGCGCTAACACCCGCGATCGGAGCCGGCTCCGAGCAGGTGTTAACCCCTTACACGCCACGGTCAAACATGACCGCGGCGTGTAAGGGTGTTCCTGCTGTGGATCGGATCCCCCGTGCCGCTTACCGGGGGATGCGATCCTCTTCCGGGCAGCTCCGAGGACTGGCATGTGCCCCGGAGCTGCCCGGTCTCCATGGCAGCCAGATCCCTTCCGGGTCTGACTGCAAACTGTCTGAGCATGTGCAAGCTTGCTCAGACAGTTTACACTGCTCTACAATAAAATAGTATTGTAGAGCAGTGTATTGGACTTAAACCAGTGATCAGAGCATCACTGGTTTAAGTTCAAGTATGTATAAGTAAAAAAATGCAAAAACAGTTAACACTACACATTATAATAAATAAAAAATAAATACATAAAATATAAGCCCCTAAAATGTCACTTTCCCATAAAAAAACTTAATAAAGTATAAAAACACAAAAAACCCCCGCATATTTGGTATTGCCGCGTCCGTAACAATCTGCATAATAAAACAGAATTGTTACTGGACCCGCACGGTAAACGCCGGAGGAAAAAAGCACAAAAAACATTCCGAAAAAAGATAATTTTTAATTAATACCCTATAAAAAATGCTCTAAAAAGTGATTTTAAAAATTTTATGCACTCTAAAATAAGCCCACTAAAAAGAACAACTGTTCTCGCAAAAAATAAGCCCCTAACAAGATTTGTCAGCCAAAAAATAAAAAAGTTATGCATATAAAAAGATGGTGATGCTAAAATGAATAAGATTTTCTCCAAATTAGTTTTTATTCAGTACAATTGAATAAAATACACAAAACCCCCACATATTTGGTATCCCTGCGTCCGTAACAATCTGTATAATAAAACAGAATCAATATTAGATCCGCAAAGTGAACCCCGTAAAAAACAACCTAAAAAAACTCTCTCTGAAAAAGATGATTTTTTATTAATGCCCTTTAAAAATGCTCTAAAAAAAGTGATTTTAAAAAGTTACGCAATCTAAAATAAGACCACTAAAAAGAGCAATCATTCTCGCATAAAATAAGCCCTTAAACAGATTTGTGAGGTGAAAAATAAAAAAGTTATACATATGAAAGACGGTGATGCTAAAATTAACAACAATTTTGCCAAATTACTTTTTATTCAGTAAAAATGGTAAAAAATTAAAAATATATATAAATGAAGTATTTTCATAATCGTGGTGACCCATAGAATAAAAATAATATACTATTTTTATGGTATGGTTAACGGCCAAAAAAAAAACACATAAAAATTTTCCTAAAAATTGATGATTTTCATTTCCTCCACCAACAAAGAGTTAATTAAATCTCACCAATTAGCTATAGAGGCTCCAAAATTATGTATTAGAAAAGTGCATCTCATGTGGCAAAAGAAATAAGCCCCTATAGATCCTCAATAAAAAAAAAAAAAATTATAGCCTGTACAATGTGACATAGCAAATCTGATCTGGATGGCGCCTCCTTCCCTTCTATGCCCGGCCGTGCGCCCATACAGCAGGTTACCAGCACATATGGGGTATCCGTGTACTCGGGAGAAATTGGGTATCAAACTTTGTGGAGCCTTTTTTCATTTAATCCATTTTAAATGTTTAATTTTCCACCCAAAATGAGTGTATTGTGAAAAAATATTACAATTTGCAAACTGCACCTTCATTTTGTTTTAACCCCTATAAAACATGTAAAGGGTTAACAAACTTCTTAAAAGTAGTTTTTCATACGTTGAGGGGTGTAGTTTCCAAAATGGGGTAATTTATGAGTCTAGCTATTATTTAGGCCTCTCAGTGTCAATTAGAAGTTGAGCAGGTCCATCTAAGTACGGGTTTTGGCTATTTTACAAAAAATGTGAAAAATGGCACCCAAATTCTGAGCCTCATAACATTCTAGTAAAATATGTGGAATCTTAAAAAACCATGCCAACATAAAGCAGACATTTGGGAAATGTAAGTTATGATTTTATTTGGGTGCTATGACTATCTGCATCAAAAGTAGAGAATTTAGAACGTTGAAAATAAAGAATTTTTCAAAATTTTTGCCAAATTTTGTTTTTTTTCATAACTAAACGCAAAAGATTTCATCCAAATTTTTAAACTAATTTGAAGTACAATGTGTCACAAGAAAACAATCTCAAAATCCCCTGGATATCTCATAGCGTTCCAAAGCTATAACCACTTATAGTGACACAGGACAGATTTGAAAAATGGGGCCGCGTCCTTTAGGCCAAAATAGGCTGAGTCCCCTAGGGGTTAATATGTAAACATGTAAACATTAAACATGTAAACATTAAATATGTAAACATGCAAACTGTTAACATGTACGCTTTTTAACATGTTAACATATGTTAACAAGTAAACGTGTAAACATTAAACATGTAAACATGCATTAAGCAAGTTGTGTGGGATATGCAATGGATTTCTTTCCATCCCTAAAAAGTGTGTACGGAAGTGTCCGGTACCCTGCTGGGCACTCGATCCGGGTAACACATCCTTGTACACACTTGTTACTACACACCTAAGAAAAAAAAAATAAAAAAGGGAGAAAAAAACCCAAAAACTGAGTTTTGGCTATTAAACACATAGAAAGGCATAACACAACACTATCTAGCAGATGACACTCAGCACATTCAGTAGTGGTACATAAATTCGTTCTTATAGTTCATCCCTGATGGAAACATTGTTTTGAGCTTAAATTGCCAATAGGCTTCCCTGTTTTTTAATAAAGTGCTTATATTGCCCCCTCGTATAGGTAGCCTGATCTTCTCAAATGCATGTGCTCTCAGACTGGGAGTTTTTCCCTCATGTACCATCACAAAGTGTCTAGATATCCCTGACAAATTTTTCCCTGCTGGGTTTTTGATATCTTTTAGATGTTCCAAGAGTCTAGTCTTGAAATTCTGCTTGTTTGGCCTATATACTGTAAATGGCATTCATCACAATACACAGTATATATTACATTGGTACTGTTGCAATTTAGGAAACTATCTATGGTGAATATGATGAAACATGTTTTACAAGGGAAAGTGCCACATTTAAAAAATCCAGTTGTGTTCAACCATGTTTTATTTGTATTGTTGGATGAACTTGTTATCAGGGAGGGGGATAGAGTGTTCCCTATGGTTTTATTTCTACGGGATACTATTCCACATCCCCCCTTCAGTATTTGCTCTAAAATCGGATTCTCATTGAGGAGAGGTAAATGTTTCAGAACAATATTTTTAATGGTTTGGAACTGGGGACTATAATTAAGTACCAATGTTGGTTTTTTGTTACTGTCTGTTTTTGATGTTATATTCCTATTACCCGTATTCCGATTTGTGGGCAGCAATGCCTCTCTCGATTTTTTGTCTGTAATACTTTTAGCTCTTTTGAGCATCCAATCTTTGTACCCTCTCTTTTTTAATCTACCCGAAATCTTCCTCACCTCATCCTCATAATCCAGATCTGTACAGGCGGTCCCCTACTTAAGAACACTCGACTTACATACGACCCCTAGTTACAATCGGACCTCTGGATATTGGTAATTTACTGTACTTTAGTCCTAGGCTACAATGATCAGCTATAACAATTATCAAATGTGTCTGTAATGAAGCCTAAGTGTTAATATTGATTCTTATGACAACCCAAAATTTTTAAAATGCAATTGTCACAGAGACCAAAAAAGTTCTGGCTTGGATTACAATGATAAAATATACAGTTCCGACTTACATACAAACTCAACTTAAGAACAAACCTACAGACCCTATCTTGTATGTAACCCGGGGACTGCCTACAATTACGTTCGGGCTCTTGTCATTTCTCCCACAGGGATTGATTTGACTGTATGTTGTGGATGTGGCTATTGGCCACAGATAGTATTACCCTGCCGTAGGTTTCCTCTGTAAGTCTTGTTTTAATGATATTCCATGTTTGGCCTTC